>WNYA01001745.1:0-61218 GCA_019512145.1 Engystomops pustulosus | reverse complement strand
CTTATACAGGGCCTCCTTCCACCCATAGCATCTTATACAGGGCCTCCCTCCCCCCATAGAATCCAATACAGGGCCTCCCGTCCTTGGCAGCTTACATTACAGGACTCCTTACGCTTACCTCCAGCCTGCGGGGTCCACACTGACGCACCACGGCGCACACTGATGCCGGCGGCGCGTACACTGATGACGCGCACACTAATGCAGACGCCGGAGTACACTGCAGCCTGCCTTCCAAGGAACTTCCCAGTAGCTGTGCAGCGGCGACAGCCTGCACACTGATGCTGCCGCCGTGAACGACCGCGTCTACAGTACACTGCGATCTGGTGCTGGCGGAACTAGCATCCACCAGTGCTTGATCACAGATACTGTTTTACAGTGCAAGTGTCAGGACTCGGGGCCCACCGGAGGTTTCCTCGGTACTCCGCTGGGCCAGTCCGACACTGGCCATGATCACTGTGGATGAACTGCAGAGATCTACAGGTGAGGTGGGAGAGTCTGTCCATAGGACAACAAGTCGTACACTGCACAAATCTGGCCTTTATGGAGGAGTGTCAAGAAGAAAGCCATTTCTCAAAGATATCCTTAAAAAGTCTTGTTAAAAGTTTGCCACAAGCCACCTGGGAGACACCAATCATGTGGAAGAAGGTGCTCTGGTCAGATGAAAGCAAAATCAAACTTTTTGGTCACAATGCCAAACAATGGGGGTCATTTACTAAGGGCCCGATTCGCATTTTCCCGATTTGATCCGATTTCCCCTGAATTGCCCCGGGATTTTGGTGAACGCAATCGGATTGTTGCGCATCGGCGCCGGCATGCACGCAACGGAAATCGGGGGGCGTGGCCGAACGAAAACCCGAGGGATTCGGATAGGGCCGGTTAATGCGTGCGTTACGAGCTCTTCAGCGCAGCAGCCCCCACCTGTGGACGTGGAGGGAACTGCCTTAATGAATCTGGCCGGACCCGATCCACTGCAGAGAACGTGCTGCTGGATCGCGAATGGACCAGGTAAGTAAATCTGCCCCAATCTGTTTGGTGTAAAAGAAACACGGCTCATCACCCTGACCCAACCATGCTCAATATCAAATATAGTGGTGGGAGCACATGGTTTGGACCTGCTATTCTTTAACAGGGATCAGGGAGATGGTTAACCCCTTACCGACTTGGCCTTTTTTAGTTTTTTCATTTTCCTTTTAAAATCACCACCTTCAAAAACCTATAACTTTTTATTTTTTCACATAAAGAGCTCTGTGATGGCTTAATTTCTGCATAATAAATTGCACTTCATAGTGACGGTATTTAATATTCTATGCCGTGTACTGGGAAGCAGGAAAAAAAATCCAAATGCAGTGAAAATGGTGAAAAAACACATTTGCGATGTGTTCTTGTGGGCTTGGATTTTACAGCTTTCACTGAGCGCCCCAAATGACATGTCTACTTTATTCTTTGGGTCGCTACGATTACGTGGATACCAAATTTGTATAGGTTTTATAATGGTTTCATACATTTAAAAAAGTTAAAACCT
This sequence comes from Engystomops pustulosus, assembly GCA_019512145.1. Classification (NCBI taxonomy): domain Eukaryota; kingdom Metazoa; phylum Chordata; class Amphibia; order Anura; family Leptodactylidae; genus Engystomops; species Engystomops pustulosus. The sequence continues at coordinate 59,696 of WNYA01001745.1, read as the reverse complement.
CCTGTACAAAAATTTTTGGGGGGATTTTGCCTTTTTATTAATTTTTTTATATTTTTCAAAATGGCAAAAAAATGCCATTTTCAACTTTGGCCGCTATTTTCCGTTGCGGGGTTAAACACAGTGAAAACCCGTTATTATATTTTGATAGATCGGCCGTTTTTGGACGCGGCGATACCTAATGTGTTTATGATTTTTACTGTTCATTTGAATTGTTAGGTTTTTTTATTATAATTTTTTTTTAAACTTTTTTTTATTTTTACTTTTACTATTTTTCCGATTCCCAAGGTGGTGGAGCCCATGCGCCGCCATCTTTTTGAAGCCGCCTGCAGCATTGCTTGCAGCGATCGACATGAAAGCACCCGTGATCGGTGCTAGCACCAATCGCGGGTGTTACCGGTAAGCCTTTGCTGCATTATGCAGCAAAGACTTATCGGCTATGGAGAGGGCTCGGCCCGCAAGCCCTCTCCATGCACCGGGATCTGGATGGAGCTAAATACAGAACAATTGTGGAAGAAAACCTTTTGGAGTCTGCAAAAGACCAGACACTGGAGATTTATCTTCCAACAAGACAATGATCCCAAACATAACATTTACTTACCCGTCCCTGCGCGATCACCGAGGTGCGCTGTCCGACAATTCTGCACAGCTGCCGTGGTTCACAAAGATCATGCGCCCAAGATCCTGCATGTGTTGCTTCCCCGTTCAGGTCAGTCGGAGTTCACCTTCTTCTTCCCGGTGCATGTAAGTGCTTGGTATTGCGACACAATCTGATCGCCTGCGATGCAATCCCCGGCGCGATCCCCAAAAACATTGCAAAACCCAATGGAAATGCGCCCGCAGGCCCTTAGTATATAAGCCCCAATGTGTATATAATGGTGCACATCCTCCTTTCTTTAGTGTCACGTCAGATGACAGGGTCCACTGACACTGCGAGCCCTGAAGAGGCTCCTAAGGCTGCTACCACTGTAGTTATGTCCTTGGCTGTAGGTGTCCAGCAACAAATGATAAAAATAGAGGTAAACAAGTTTTGTGAGTTTATTGCAGGCAAAGCTCTCTATTGAATTCCTACCTTTACTAGAGCCATTACTGGAGTATTGCTGTAGATCAGTGATTTTCAACCTGTGTGCCGCGGCACACTAGTGTGCCGCGACACAAGGTTGAGTGTGCCGCGGGGGAAAGTTCCCCGAACTAAACTGCCCCGGTGTCGAGCTTCCGCCGCGCCCCCCGTATTTCTGCGCCCATACTTACCTCCAAGCCCCGCGTCGGCGATCCGCCCATCTTCTGTAGCTCCTGTACCTGTCCTGACGTCAGGTCGCGTAAGTCACGTGACCATAGGCGCGCGGTGCAGGAGCTACAGAAGGTGAGCGGATCGCCATTAGGAGTGAAGGTACGTGGAAGAAGACATCAAGGGTAAGTATATAGGGTTATTATTTGTATAGGGAAGGCAGCTAGGGTCTTTTTTTTATTAGTAAAGGTAGGCTGGGGCTTTTTATTTGTTAAGGGAGGCCTTTAGGGCCTTTTAATTAGTAAAGGGGGGCCTTTAGGGCCTTTTAATTAGTAAAGGGGGGCCTCTAGGGCCTTTTAATTAGTAAAGGGGGGCCTCTAGGGCCTTTTAATTAGTAAAGGGGGGTCTCTAGGGCCTTTTAATTAGGAAAGGGGGGGGCGTCTAACCTGGGCTCTATTTAAACTAGTAGTATATGGAACTGTATTTTTTGATTGAGCCCGAGCTTTAAGGCAGGCACACCATTAAGATTTTGTACAAAGGGGAGGCCGCTAGGGGCTCTTAATTTGTAAAGGGAGACCGCTAGGGTCTTTTAATTAGTAAAGGGAGGCAGCTAGGGGCTTTTTATTAGTAAAGGGAGGCATCTAGGGGCATTTTATTAGTAAAGGGAGGCTGCTAGGGCCTTTTTATTAGTAAAGGGAGGCAGCTAGGGGCTTTTTATTAGTAAAGGGAGGCCGCCAGGGGCTTTTTATTAGTAAAGGGAGGCAGCTAGGGGCTTTTTATTAGTAAAGGGAGGCCTTTTATGACTGTTTTAGTGTCATTTTGTGCTATTTTGGTTGGTGGTGTGCCCCAGGATTTTCTAAGTATAAAAAGTGTGCCGTGGCTCAAAAAAGGTTGAAAATCACTGCTCTAGATGGTCAAAAGGGACTTTTTCATGATTTGGTTATGTTGCAGTTTTCAATGAAAAACAAATAATATAAGACTTCCAAGACTAACCATGAAACTGCAAGGAATACATTTATCTAGGCGGCTAGTCATCCAGTCTTAAGGGGGTTGGTCACTTTTCAATAAATCTCTTCCATTAGACAGGTCTCTGCATGTATATCTACCTATGGCTTTACCGCCTGTGAGAGCTTCAGCCTTTCCCTGTTATCCACATGCTGCACTTCCTGTTTCTCACTCCTTCATTATGTCCGTAATGGCGGCCTCCAGTGAGTTTTTCTTTCCTCGTTCCTTACTGACATACACAGGGATTTGGGAGGGGGGGGCACCAGGATGAGTCATAATCTCCTGTTGCAGGTCCCTCCTTATCTGTGCACGGGCATGTAAGCAAACACCCAGAGAAAGTTTGAAGACAGCACTAAAGGAAGCATCAGGTATGATTAAATAATTGTTGAACATTCAGGAATTATTATTAAGGCAGTAAAGTCACATGGGCAGTTTATGTAAAAGAGTGGCGAACCCCTATAACCCCTTCAGGACCGCTCCACATAAATATATGGCAGCTTTTACTGTGACAGATTGCAGAAAGGACTTTTTTTTACATGACTACTGGCGAACTTCAAATGGCTATATCTCCTTAACCCTGGCATCTAGAAACATAATTCTTTGAAGAATCATGAAGTATAGGCAGCACTTCTTGTAGAAAAAGGTGTTTTTATTAACCAGGAGTAAAAAGTGCAATGTTTCAGCTCTACATTAGAGCTATTTTCAAGCATACCTTTTATATTTGTTACCTAGAAACACAATTCTGGTGTCAAATTAAAGAGAATCTCTAAAGAGAATCTCTCCTTTAATATGGTATATGGATTGTGTATGGATGTGCAGCACCCTTGTCATTGCATAGGCAAGGTGGTTGTTGTGGATAGTGCCCTCTCTGTGTCAGGAGCTGTTAGGGAGACTGATCACCTCTCTTGAAAGTCTCTAAGTACTGGAACTTTGTAATTGCAGCTACAGCCACTGTCTGGGAAGGCGAGAGTTCACAATGTGAAATGTTGTTGTTCAATAAGAATCTCTATTCTATTGTAAAGCAAGCTGGAAGCTGATTGTAGAGTGAGAGCATCTGACCAGGGGAGTATAAAAACTCCTGGTGGGCGGGAGCACATGATCTGTGGTTTCAGTTAGAGCAGAGACTCCATCTTGGAGCACAAGTCAGCAAAACAAGCAGAGTAGAGCTGCACTAGCCAGTGTCATAGTACCAGGAATCAGAAGTGTCAAGGCAAGCTGTCTGACACATTAGGGCAAGTCAGGAGACTTAAGCCTGCCTAAAGCAGAGGTCACACTGGACTCAGCTCCATCTTTACAAGCCCAGCTACTACCAGGCTGTGAGTAAACCTATCTGTGGATCAGCTATCTCCACCTACCTCCCGTGCTGTGGCCATTCTCTGGTCCCAATACCAAGCACTGTGACATAGCATGCCCAAGGCCAACTAAGCCTGCAACTCCCTGATTCTGGACTCTAGCTGTTACAACCACAAAGACTGCAAGCCCTGGGGAGAAGGTTGCAGATTCTTCACAGATCCAGATGATGTCCCACCCTTAAAGTTGCACTAAAAAGTAGATTTTTATTTACAACTTTTTATTGCCAATTGTAGCTTTAAGAGGGAATATCTCTAGTTCTGTTGAGCATCCATAAGCAATATGAAAGGGGAAACTCTCCTGTTTAATATGATAACAGAATTTTGTTTCTTGGGGCAAGGGTTCAGGAGATATAGGAGTTTGAAGTGTTCCAACCTCCAGGCAGTCAGTAGAAGGCAGAATGTAGAAGGAGCTGCAGGAAACAATTTCATTTTTCATTATTGCAGAAGTACATGCACCCTCTGCATCTGTAGCTGAACCTGGGAAAAGGTGATGGAATAATGCTGTACATATTTATAACATAGTTTGATAAAAGTTACTACTTTAAAAAAACACTTTAAATAGAAAAATGACAAAAAAAATCACATTTGTAGTCAATTATTGGCAAATTTTAAATGTACTGTAATTACTAAAAGTATGGTATCAAGATAAAGTCTCACATGTTTTGAAATAAACAAAGTAAAATTTGTTATGATATGTGTGATAATAATGTTACTCCTCCACACTTTGTTTGTTTTATATTTTTTTATTTTTCTTCCTTTTGTGTTGTTTCATTCTGCCTGTCATAAATCATTAGGCTCCATGTGTTTTAAGACCAGCCAGGAAGGGGAGCCTGGCAGTGTGTCTATAACACCCCAGGGAGTCTCTGTTTGATCAGAGGACCATGGTCTTCCTAAGTGGTAGAATTAACACCTTTCAGCCAGAGTAGTCTAGCTAGCGGGGGATGAAAAGAAGCAAGTTTTTCCCTCCAAATTTAGACAAAGGGAATATCATAGCTGTCCATAACTGGGGCATAATTCATTAATTATGGGTCCCCAGTTACACAGGACAGTTATGGGGTCTAGACACTCTCCTAGAGCGAAAATCAGAATGTTAGCACCAGGGAAAGGCAGCCAACAGCAAAACACCCCTGATATTAGGCTAAGACACCCCAAGTTTGGTATGTGGTTGATGGGAATAATGTACCCGTTTGGTTGGAAACCATGGCACAATTGTGCCATCTTCCAATCAAAAGTTATGGGGTTTTGATAAAAACCCAGACCCAAAAAGTAGCTCACTGATAGGAGGGGGATAGAAAAACTCCCTCTCACAGTGACATCACAGCTAGGGGTGGGGGGTCAAAAATCACCTGGGTTTAAATTAATGAAGCAGCCACAGCATGTGGTTCAGTCTGAGTGACTCTATGACAATAGAAGGCCGGATCGATGTCTATGCCCTGTCCTCGGGCCAAAGAATTTCTTCCTATTCCACTAGCAAGAATTTTTTGTTTCTCTATTCCCTGTTTGTAAGTATCGTATGTGTATTGTTTTTTTTATTTTATCTGACAATTTAATTCTTTGAGTGTATTGCATTTTTATGTAAATTAAAACTTTTAATAAGCCTCTGCTTGTAGCCTTAAAAAATCTGAGTCTCTGAAGGGAATCACGTTACCAGAGGTCATTGTTAGCATACTCCATGTAGTAAGCGATTGCATGTTCTGGGTGAATTTATAATTGTAATAATGGGGGTCATTTACTAAGGGCCCGATTCGCGTTTTCCCAATGTGTTACCCGAATATTTCCGATTTGCGCCGATTGTACCTGAATTTGCCCCGGATTTTGGCGCACGGCGATCGGATGTGCGGCAACGGCGCCGGCATGTGCGCGACGGAAATCGGGGGCGTGGCCGAGCGAAACACCGACGATTTCGGGAAAACCGCCGCATTTAAAAACGGAAAATGTGTCGCTCGGGACGCACTTACCTTCACTCAGCCGGCCTTGGTGAATTCTGGCGCGTTCAGATGTTTTTCATCGCAGCATCGAACTACCTTATTAAATCCCGGCCAAACCCGAATCGACGCAGAGAACGCGCCGCTGGATCGCGAATGGACGCGGGTAAGTAAATCTGCCCCAATTGTGTAAGTAGTGAGTGCATGTGCTGATTATCATCAGGGGGCATTGTCTGTGTGGTTGAGGTGCCTATGGCCTTCTTTGCGTAAGTAACTCGTGGGTGGTGGTAGTGTGGATTGGCGGGGCTGAAATTCTTGGAGTAAATTTATAGCGTAAGGATGCCATTTTGTGGAAGTGGGCGGAGCTTAAGGGCTAAATTCTGGGACTCCATAGAGTAGGTATCCCCGGGTGTGAACTCCGGTGAGTCGGGTTCGGGACAATATGTAAGGCTTTTCCAGAGATTTCGTCATTTAAAGAAATGCATAGCAGGACGTCAAAAATTTACCTGGTCTTTCTAGCACCAATGACCATTGGTACTAAAAGGGTTAAATATACTGTTTTGTGTAGTACAAAGCCAGTGGGATGGAGGGCATAAAGATTTCTATTTTTAAGGCATAGGGTAAGGTTGTTGGACCTTCATTACCTAGATTTTTTTTTTGTGGACTAATGTCTTATGGAAATTAAGCTCTTTGTTTGTATTAATAGTCCTTCACAAGGAGAAATTGGGTCACACTTTTTTTGGCTTTGGACATCAATAACAGGTCTCTTCAAGACACATTCCTAATAATAATAATTCCTTTATTTATATAGCGCACACAGATTATGCAGTGCTACACAGAGCTAGACAAATCCTCTATTGGTCAAACACTTGAACTTTATCAGAATCTTCTGACCCTGACTTCATGCTTGAAATGGAGAAAAAACCTTCAAGATTTAAAGGACACAGTTAACCGCAGTTTCGCCGCTATGCCGAGCAGCAGGGGTAATAGGAGTGCCAGGAAGGCCTCCCAATATAGCGCACTTGACGTCACACCAGCTAGATCCACATGTGCTGCAAAGTCTTCCCAGGATGCAGCAGTGAGGCTGGAACAGTTTGCTCGCTCTGCCTGAAGATAGAGGAGATTGGTGGGCTAGGGGCAGGCACTAATCCCCTGATAAAGTGCCTTAGTCTAAGGGGCGCCCTTGTAGAGCAGCAACAGACATGGAGACATGGAGGATGCTGCAGACAGGGGGGAAAGAAATTGCCCATCCCCCACTGCTAGTCAGCATTCCTCCCATGATGATGAGGAGCCAACGCTGTGGCACATCCTCAAGGCTGTGTCACAGTGTACTAAGTCTCTTACAGCTCTCAACAAGAAGGTGGATTCTTTGGCTGAAGATATGTCCATAATCCGTCATGATTTCAAAAAGTTGTCTGAAAGCACTATGGCCCTGGAAGACAGGACATATGATGTTGAAGATACATTGCCCCCTCTGAAAAGGGATGTACAGACGCACTCCCAGGCTCTGGATGCTATATTGGCTAAACAGGAGGACCTGGAAAATCATCTGCAACGAAATAATGTCCACCTAGTAGGAGTGCCTGAGAAGGTAGAGGGCACCCAACCACTGAATTCTTTGAGGCCTGGCTGCTGGAGAAATTTGTCAGAGGCAATCTTACTCCTCTCTTCGTTGTGGAAAGGGCTCACAGGGTCCCCACGAGACCACTCCGACCAGGAAGCGCACCATGACGCACCAAGACCTGTGTTGGTTAAAGTGTTACACTATTGTGACCAGGACATTCTGCTGCGCAAAGCCTGAAATATGGAGGGTCGAAACATAGATGGCCAACAGGTGTCCTTATTTCTAGATTACACTCAATCCCGTACTTAGGGACTCTCGATTTACAGACCCTTAGTTAAAGACGGACCACTCTGGCCAGTATGATCTTTGGTGAAGCTCTCTGAATGCTTTATTATAGTCCCAGACTGCAATGATCAGATGTAAAGTGTCTGTAAAGAAGCTTTATTGATAATCATTAGTCCAATTAAAGCAAAAAGATTTCAAACTACAATTGTCAGTGGAGCAAAAAAAAACTTTAGTCTGGATTTACAATGATAAAATATACAGTTTTGACTTACATACAAATACAGCTTAAGAACAAACCTATGTAACCTATCTTGTACATAACCTGGGGACTGTTTCTGAATATAAGAAGGAGTCTACTCAACCTTGATTTTACAAGGCGACTGTGACCTAAACACTGTAGGGGATATGTGGGGTTACCTTGTTCTGTATGTTGGGGAGGGAGGGGGTGGGAAACTGTTTCTTTAGCCTGTGCCATTGGTTAATATGTCTATAACACTGAGAGTCTAGTGGGGTTAGAGTACTCCTGCCCCCCTGTGGGGTTAGAAGGGATATGTGGATCAGAGTTCTGGATGCTGCATGCCGCTTCGTTATGGCCTGTGAATGTACGAGGAGTGGGTGACCCAGTGAAGCGACAGGCAGTTCTTGATTCATTAAAGAGCCACTCCCCTGTGATTTGCTGTCTGCAGGAAACTCACCTGATTTCAGATACTATTAAAACCTTAACTGCTGCCTGGGTCGGGCCTATGCTATCATTCCATTCGCTCGTCTTTTCTAGGGGGTTAGTGTGATCTTTCATAAACAGGTCCCTTTTGTCTGTCAACACTCCCTTATTGACTGGGAAGGACGGGTTGTCTGCCTACACGGGGAATTGTGTAATAGACACTTACTTATAGTGGCTGTATATGTACCCCACCATACTCGGCTACAGTCCTAAAGCAAGTCATATGCTTTATAGCAAAGTTCCCTGGACTCCCACTGCTAATATTAGGGGACTTTAATAATGTTGTGGATAGTGTGCTAGATAGATTGCTTCCCCTGGCACTTCAGGATCCCATTAATTGAGTCAGTTCGGTAGGACTCTAGCGGACGTAGGCCTCCTAGATTTGTGGTGCATGAGTCATCCGAATGACAGCCAATACTCCTGCTATTCTAGATCCCATCAGACTTTGTCCCAGATTGACTTAGCCTTAGGCAACTAAATAACAATCCCGCTCATAACAGACGTCCAATATCTCCTATAGAGGTTATCGGATCACTCCCCGCTCCTCCTCTGAATGCAGACCCTTTTAGAACCCACAAGAGAATTGCGGTGTAGTCTGTTTAATCCCTTTTGGCTCCCTGTTTTGTTGAAGAAGGGCTGTATGTCGCAGTTGCTAGTGGATTTCATTGAGTATAATAAGGGGACTGCTTCTCCTTTAACGGTCTAGAACAGTATTAAGGTTTTTCTTAAAGAGAATTTGGTTAGAAGCATCTCCAAAATTAAATGTAAGACTGGAGAACTTTGCGATATGCTTAGTAACGCTGTCTCCGATACTAAGGGTAAATACATTCTTGACCCTTCTGATTTGAACAGCCAGTTATGGGAAGATGAGCAGCATCAATTGTCAGAACACTTAGTTACAGTTGCAGATGATAAACGGACTGGGACTGGGGATATAGTTAATCAATCACAAGATATACTAGAGAATTTTAATCTCTTTTACTCCTCTATTTATTCCTCTAATTCCCTACCCAACAACAGTTAGACCTGATTCTGGACGGACTCTCCCTACCCTTATTAGCGGGTGAACACAGCTTAAAATAAGAAGAACCATTTACATTAGAAGAATTGGAGCTAGCTTTAGACTGTATGCGGCATATTTATCATACGCTGGCACTTGTGCACTGGCGTATGATTGCCCTGCCACTGCATTTTCGCAGTGGCATACATCAAGAGTTTTCCACCTCTTGATGTATCGGGGCAGGTGGCTGCACAGCGTTTATTCTAGAAAAAAGTGCTGCCGGCGACTTTTGATATGTGATTCATATGCACTGGCGTGAGCTCCCTCTGCTGGGATGGCCGCGCCCCCCTTCCCATCACTACCCTTTATGCCCCGAAGGTGGAGGAGAGGGCAAAATAATTGCAAGTTTGCAATTATTTCAGGGCCTCTATTCCACTGATGAGGCACAGAGACCCTGATAAATATGCCCATATGTGTAATAATAAAGCATCAGGTATCTAAGACGCTTGTTTCTGAACATACAGGAATCCTGCAACCACTTGCTGGATGCTGCGGTTGTATCATTTGATGCAACCAAGGCGTTCGTTAGTGTGGAGTGGCCCTATTCATTTGCTGTTCTCCACCTCTTAGGTTTTGGGCCCAAATTTTTGTCTTGGGTACACCTGTTATATTCCTCTCCGATGGCTAAATTGCAAATAGATACAATTCTCTCCGCCACTTCCCGCTATATAGGGAGACCCGGCAAGGGTGTTTACTGTAGCCTTTGCTATTTGCAATAGCTGTGAAGCCCCAGGCAGTGGCGTTAAGGTTATCAGCATCAATTAAGGGTTTTCAGTATGGTTCCATGAGAAAGTAGCGCTATATGCGGATTACCTGTTGCTGTTCTTAGACAACTGGACCCATTCCCTGCCTGAGGCAACAGAGGTTACCTCCTACTTTGGAGTGCTCTCTGGCTAAATTGTAGTAAATCAACGGTACTGCCGCTATCTGCCCAAGTTTGTCCCAAAACTGTAACTGACAGTGGACTCTTCTTGGTCTCTCAATTTAAGTACTTGGGAGTAGTAGTATTGGCGGATATCCCTGTATTTATTTCTCTGAATATCAATCCCCTACTAAGTAGATTCCAACAAAAAGTTAAGGACTGGTGTATGCTCCCATTGTCAGTAATTGGTCGGGCTAACCTGGTCAAAATTATCATGATGTCCCAGCTACTTTATTTTTAACCTAATTAACCTATTTGGATCTTAATTAAGCTGTTTCATAAAATAAATAGTATATTTATGGATTCAATTTGGAAGAAGTGAGTTCCAAGGATCCGCTTTGTGACCCTTCAAAGGTTTAAGGAGGACGGGGGCTTAGCCTTACCCAATCCCTGGTTGTACTTGGTGTCCGTTCAGCTACAACATCTATGAGGTTGGGGGAGTTGTCTATGGGATATGCCTCACAGAAGTTACTCACGTCCGTGGTGGAACTTACTGAGAATAAGACAGGGTCTGGGAAGAGTAGAAATTTGTGGGGGTCTTATGAGGGCCTGGAAGTAGGGATGTTTAGGTCTGTACATAAAAACTTGGTGACACTGTTGGGGATGGATGGCTATATGGTTCACACCCCCATTTGGCCCAATGTAATCTACCCCGAACTGGGCAAACTGCACCTATTCCCTCAATGGATTTCTAGGGGAGTGTCCAGGGTAGGACACTATGAGGGAGCAGACTTAAAGTCCTTTGAACAGTTATAATCGAAATTTAACCTTCCTCGATCTTGTTTTTATCAGTTCCTACAGCTCAGGCATGCTTTGATGCAACAATCAAGCTCTGGGGCTCTCATAAAATCCTCAAATGATGCAGTTGTAGAGATTATTGCTAAACAAGGTGATACTAGAGGGGTAATCTCATCTAATTACTCTTATTTACAGGAGGCCTACCTTAAACAAATCCCTCTGGGAATACATTCCTTATGGGAGACCAATGTTGGCAGTGTTTCAGAGGACCAGTGGAGGGAGGTATTGGAGCTAGTCACAAAGCTGTATGCTAGTTAAGTGCATAGGCTGTTTAACTTATACCTCCTTAATAGGGTGTATTTTACACCAGCCAGGCTATTCTGAATGGGTCGTAGGGGGGATGACTTCTGTCCTAGGTGTAGCACATCTAATGCTGATTTGATTCACTTAATGTGGAATTGCCCCCAAACTAAGGAGATACTGGACAAAATTCCTAGCTTTAATAGACAAACTGTTCTCCACTACTAATTTGCTTGTTAGGTCATGTATCTGATCTTACGATGCTGGAGAGTCACAAGCTTGTGGTACTACAACTACTGTACTTAGCCAAAAAATGGATTGCTTTAAAATGGATTGCTATAGCGAATCTTACCTTACGCTTAGACAAGTCTGTATATAAAATAAGAAACTCTGTATTTGGGGGCCATGGCTAGACGCCCCAGGGTTGGCTCAGCTAACACTCGCTAGGGACAGAATATTCAGAGGGGGGATGGGATAGAGATATAGTTTTTTCACTGATTGCGCCATGGATTGCTGCCTGCTCATGCCTCTCCTGTATCACTGCTCTGAGAATTGTTGTTTGTTTCTTTTCTTTTTCTTGCATGCTACGCCATAAAGTTGCTGCAGATTGTGGATTATCACCTGCGCCCTGCTAATCATCTTGTCGTATCACAGATGAAGGAACCTGCAACTACTGGGACTCTCTGACAGCTGAGGACTATCTGGCTTACTGGGGGGGGGGGGGGTTGTTATGTTGTATTATTGTAATGATTGATTTCTTTTAGGTTTGTTTTTGTGTCGTGTCTCTGTGTTTTGCAAATGGAAAACAAAAGAAACTGCTTGATCATGTGTTTATACAGTGTCCCATCGTGCCACACAATTCTGCACTGAAAAGGGGCGTTCCAGAATTCATACATACATACATACATATATATATACACACACATATGTACTGTGTTCACACAAACACACATACACAAAGATGCACAAACACAACTATACATAAATATATACATAGATGCATTTTGGTTCAAAGAGACATAATGAATGAATCTTTAGGAAATTAGGAATGAGACTGCAACAATTAATTAACATATTCCTGTGAAGGCTTAGCTATAATAAGAAAGGGTTTTGAAGCCACTGATTACTTTGCCTAAGAAAACATATTTAACTAAAAAAATACAATAATAAAAACAATAGCAAATGTTTACCCATTTACCCAGGCCTCAAATTCTTTCTCTTTTGTCTCACTTAATACTGGGAGTTGCGATAATGCTGCTGCCTCTTTGAACATATTTTAAGCAAAGCTGCTGGCATAGAATTCATAGTGATGCCTTATTGCATTATCTCCACTGCAGTCTTTTTAGTGAAGACCAAAGCAGTCTGTTGCCTTTGGAAAAAATTACATTTATCTGCGTAGCTTTTCATGTGGATAGGATTTCTGAACTACGTCTTATCTCAGACTTTCTCTTCTTTTATCATCACAAAGAAATTAATAAGGAGAGTATTTGTATGTTCCTGCAGATGGAGCTTCAATAGCACGCAGAAAACAAGCAAGACTTTAAATTGTTGTGCGTGCAGCATTTTCGGATTAAACAGGGATGCGTAAACTCTTCTATGAAAAACCAATTAACATTTGGTGTCGGAAAAAGCAGTAAACAAGATTTTCTAGAAGGAGATATTTTTCTTGCTGCTGAAAAGGCAAAATACTTTTCTCAGTAATTTGACATTAGGTGAGGGAAATAAGCAAATTCATATGATGTTTTCAAGCATGATAGAAAGCAAACACTTGGCCTGTACAAATGATTTAAAGCAATTCCACTAGACTAAATGAATAATAATATTACTTACTTCGGTTAACTATAAATTTCATAATATTAATATAACTTATGTATCACGCGTTATTAAGTAGAATCATCCGCTACTTAAATTCAATGAAGATAACAAATATGCAGATTTTGATTCATATTTGAATGTATAAGGACAGGGACACATGGGATGGGTTCCCTGTAGGGATAAACAAAAAAGGGGGGTATACAAGAGGAATAATATGCACAAAATTTTATAAATTTATAACAAATTTGATTGGTAGTAAATGTGGATAATACACATATAATGGTTGAAAAAACCTGGCTTCAGAAGAGACAGTGAAGATCCACAGGAACCATAACCATGGCATATATAATCAATGTTACATTGTCTACATAAGTCATCATATAGGATACCAATCGTCATATAATGTGCCACAACCAGACCCATTATACCATTAACACTCATATAACATGTGTGGCATAAAGTGAGCAAAGTCCACACTGAATGACATATAGTGGTCCTTGGTCATTGTTGACCATGGTTACCTGCGTAAAGAGTGCCCCTTTACGTCATCTTTACAGTCAGGTAACCATGGTCAACAAATAATTATAGTAGATTTTGTAGTCATTTATAAAAATCACATAAACATCTGAATTCCATCAAAAGTCTTGTTCCATATTTCCATGTACAACATCTACAATAGATTAAGAATCCCATATTTAAGAATAAAATGCAATATTTTTGATTTAAAGACAGTCATATCAAAAACTTCTCTAAACTTTCCAAAATCTGTTGTGGGGTTAGTAGTATAACTGTTAGCAATGACTTCCACTAGCCTTATTTTCAGACAGACCTATATTTCTAAGCTTGAAAAAAATTGCACTAGGTCTAGGTCAGAGGATGTATTATTTTTGGGAACAGGTTTATTAATTAATTTCGACTATCAGTAAAGTAATGGTAGAAGTCCTTAACCCCTTCACACTCTGCGATGGATATATCCGCCACGGAGCTATGAGGTGTATGAAGAGGGGTCATGGCTGACCCTCTTCATACAGATGGACTTTGCTGCATTTTTGTTAAGCACCGGCGGCACTGAAAGCATGGCGGCGCCTGGGCCGCCTAAAGGTCTGAAATGCGACTTTTACACCTTTTACATAATAAAATGTAATGAAAAGTGTCAAAATGTCGCACAGTCCTCAAATGGTAGCAATGAAAATGTCACTCATTGCGCAAAAAAAGTCCCCAACATATAGCTCCGTACACCAAGTATGAAAAATTATAGCGTCAGAAGATGCAAATTTTTTTTTTCCTTTTTCAACACATTATTTTCATTTTGAAAATGTATTAAAATGCAATAAAACCTGTATAAAATTGGTATCACCGCGATCGTACCAACCAAGAATAAAGTAGAGGTGTAAAAGTCGTAAAAACTGAGCCCACAAGAACGTTTTTTTTTAATTTGCCCACATTTGGAACTTATTTCCTGCTTTGGCTTTGGCTTCAGGGTTCTGGCTTCATGCCAGAGTAGGAAGCAAGTCAATAAAATATACTTTGACTGTCCGCTGCTGGCCCCCTTGATCCCGGGCCCGTTGTTACGCCACTGAACTGACTTTGTGTGGGGTGGAACTGCTGTACTGAACTTGTCACACAGCAAGTTTGTCAGATCACCGGCCTAAAGCTAGGTGAAAAAGCTTTCTGAATACAACCTACAAATCAGTTTTTAAGCATCTGAATTGTATAAATCCCACCTGCTTGTCTGAGAATATAAATTGCAGCCGGTTGGTCACTGCAGCTATCCCTACAGGATAATTGCAAAAATTAGTAAAAGCAAATTATGTCATATAAAGGCTCGTAGAAACACTGCCACCAGTACTTAATTTGTAATAGGGACAACGTGCGCTCCTCCACACCGGGGGGAAGGATTTTGATCATGCAGATAAACAAAAAGGGGGTATACAAGAGGAATAATCTGCACAAATTATAAATTTTTAACAAAGTTTATTGGTAGTAAATGGATAAATACACATATGTTAAAAACTGGCTTTCAGAAGAGACAGAAGATCCACAGAACCATAACCATGGCATATAATCAATGTTACATGTCTACAGTAAGTCAGACATAATAGGATAACCAATTCGTCAATAATGTGCCAACCAACATATATAACCCTTAACACTCATATACATTAGTGGCATAGGTGAAGCAAAGTCCACACATGAATGCCATATAGTGGTCTAGTCTTGTTTGACCATGGTTCCTGACGTAAAGATGCCCCTTTACAGTCATCTTTACAGTCCGGTAACCATGGTCAACAATGACCTAGACCACTATATGTCATCATGTGTGGACTTTGCTTCACCTTTATGTCCACTACATGTTTAATGTGTTAATGGTTTATATGGTCTGGTTGGGCACATATATGACGATTGGTTATCCTATTATGTCTGACTACTGTAACATGTAACATTGATTATATATTCCATGGTTATGGTTCCTGTGGATCTTCCTGTGCATTCTGAAAGCCAGTTTTTAACATATATGTGTATTTTTATCACATTTACTACAATAACTTTGTTTAATTTATAATTTTTGTGCATATATTCTCTTGTATACCCCCCTTTTTGTTTATCCCTACAGGAACCCATCCCATGTGTCGTTCAAATATGATCAAAATCTGCATATTTGTTTATCTTCATTGATTTAAATACGCGATGATTCTACTTAAACGCGTGATACAGATATTTATTATATTATAAATTTATAGTTAACCGAGTCAAGTATATTATTATTCATTTGTCTATGGAGTTGCTATAATCATTTGTACAGGCCAAGTTTTGCTTTCTTATCAGTGCTAAAACATCATATGAAATTTGCTTATTTCCCTCACCTAGGTCAAATTACTGACGAAAAGTAGTTTTGCCTTTTCAGGCAGCACTAAAAATATAGTTCTCCTCTAGAAACTTGGTTACTGACGCTTTTTTCTTTCGACCCTAAGTTATGTTGTTTTTCATAGAAAGAGTTTTACGCAGCCCTGTTTAATCCGAAAATGCTGCACTGCACCAACTTTCAAAGCTCTTGCTTGTTTTCTGCTGCTATTGAAGCTCCCTCTGGGAACAACAATACTCTCCTTATTATTCGTTTGTGATCGATAAAAGAATAGAAAGTCTGAGATAATGACGTAGTTCAGAATCCTATCCACATGAAAAGCTTATCCTAGAATGTAATTTATTTTCCAAAGGCACGACTGCTTTGTCTTCCCTAAAAAGACTGGCAGTGGAGATAGGCAATAAGGCATCACTATGAATTCTATGCCACAGCTTTGCCTAAAATAGGTTCAAAGAGTGCACAGCATATCGACAACTCCAGTATTAAGTGATGACAAAGAGAAAGAATTGAGGCCTGGGTATGGGTCAACATTGCTATGTTTTTTATATTGTATTTTTTTAGTTAAATTGTTTCTTAAGGCAAAGTAACAATGGCTTCAAAACCCTTTCTTATTATAGCTAAGGCTCTCACAGGAATATGTTAATTAATTGTTGCAGTCCTCATTCATCTTTCCTAAGATCATTCATTATGTCTCTTTGAACCAAAATGCATCTGTGTATTATTTTATGAATAGTTGTGTTTGGTGCATCTTGGTGTGTGTGATTTGTATGTACAGTACATTGTTGTGTATATATGTATGTATTGTTATGTATGTAAATTCTGGAATGCCCCTTTTCGTGCAGAATTGTGTGGCCAACGACGAACACTGTATAACACATATAAGCAGTTTTCTTGTTTTTTAAGATAAAAAAATTTTAATAAAGACCACTACCGTCTCTGTTTTCCATTTTCAAAATACAGAGGGGCAGATTTATCAAGCTGTCTGAAAGTCAGAATATTTCTAGTTGCCAACCAATGGCAACCCACGGCGTATGATTGCCCCGCCACTGCATTTTCGCCGCGGCATACATCAAGAGTTTTCCACCTCTTGATGTATCGGGGCAGGTGGCTGCACAGCGTTTATTCTAGAAAAAAGTGCTGCCGGCGACTTTTGATATGTGATTCATATGCACTGGCGTGAGCTCCCTCTGCTGGGATGGCCGCGCCCCCCTTCCCATCACTACCCTTTATGCCCCGAAGGTGGAGGAGAGGGCAAAATAATTGCAAGTTTGCAATTATTTCAGGGCCTCTATTCCACTGATGAGGCACAGAGACCCTGATAAATATGCCCATATGTGTAATAATAAAGCATCAGGTATCTAAGACGCTTGTTTCTGAACATACAGGAATCCTGCAACCACTTGCTGGATGCTGCGGTTGTATCATTTGATGCAACCAAGGCGTTCGTTAGTGTGGAGTGGCCCTATTCATTTGCTGTTCTCCACCTCTTAGGTTTTGGGCCCAAATTTTTGTCTTGGGTACACCTGTTATATTCCTCTCCGATGGCTAAATTGCAAATAGATACAATTCTCTCCGCCACTTCCCGCTATATAGGGAGACCCGGCAAGGGTGTTTACTGTAGCCTTTGCTATTTGCAATAGCTGTGAAGCCCCAGGCAGTGGCGTTAAGGTTATCAGCATCAATTAAGGGTTTTCAGTATGGTTCCATGAGAAAGTAGCGCTATATGCGGATTACCTGTTGCTGTTCTTAGACAACTGGACCCATTCCCTGCCTGAGGCAACAGAGGTTACCTCCTACTTTGGAGTGCTCTCTGGCTAAATTGTAGTAAATCAACGGTACTGCCGCTATCTGCCCAAGTTTGTCCCAAAACTGTAACTGACAGTGGACTCTTCTTGGTCTCTCAATTTAAGTACTTGGGAGTAGTAGTATTGGCGGATATCCCTGTATTTATTTCTCTGAATATCAATCCCCTACTAAGTAGATTCCAACAAAAAGTTAAGGACTGGTGTATGCTCCCATTGTCAGTAATTGGTCGGGCTAACCTGGTCAAAATTATCATGATGTCCCAGCTACTTTATTTTTAACCTAATTAACCTATTTGGATCTTAATTAAGCTGTTTCATAAAATAAATAGTATATTTATGGATTCAATTTGGAAGAAGTGAGTTCCAAGGATCCGCTTTTTGACCCTCTAAAGGTCTAAGGAGGACAGGGGCTTAGCCTTACCCAATCCCTGGTTGTCCGTTCAGCTACAACATCTATGAGGTTGGGGGAGTTGTCTATGGGATATGCCTCACAGAAGTTACTCACGTCTTGGGAACTTCTAACTTGTTAGAGGGCCTGGAAGTAGGGATGTTTAGGTCTGTACATAAAAACTTATTTTGTGCATATTATTCCTCTTGTATACCCCCCTTTTTTGTTTATCTGCATGATCAAAATCCTTCACCAGGTGTGAGGAGCGCACGTTGTTCCCTATTACAAATTAAGTACTGGTGCAGTGTTTCTACGAGCCTTTATATGACATAATTTGCTTTTACTAATTTTTGCAACTTATCCCTGTAGGGATAGCTGCAGTGACCAACCGGCTGCAATTTATATTCTCAGCACAGCAGATGGGATTTATACAATTCAGATGCTTAAAAAACTGATTTGTAGGTTTAGTATCAGAAGCTTTTTCACTATAGCTTTAGGCCGGTGATCTGACAAACTTGCTGCTTGTGACAAGTTCAGTACAGCAGTTCCACCACACACAAAGTCAGTTCAGTGGCGTAACAACGGGCCCGGGATCAAGGGGGCCAGCAGCGGACAGCAAAGTATATTTTATTGACTTGCTTCCTACCTCTGGCATGAAGCCAGAACCCTGAAGCCAAAGCCAAAGCAGGAAATAAGTTCCAAATGTGGGCAAATTAAAAAAAAACGTTCTTGTGGGCTCAGTTTTTACGACTTTTACACCTCTACTTTATTCTTTGGTTTGGTACGATCGCGGTGATACCAAATTTATACAGGTTTTATTGCATTTTAATACATTTTCAAAAATGAAACTAATGTGTATGAAAAAGGAAAAAAAAAATTTGCCATCTTCTGACGCTAATAACTTTTTCATACTTTGGTGTACGGAGCTATATGTTGGGGACTTTTTTGCGCAATGAGCTGACATTTTCATTGCTACCATTTTGAGGACTGTGCGACATTTTGACACTTTTCATTACATTTTTTATGTCATGTAAAAAGGTGTAAAAGTCGCATTTCAGACCTTTAGGCGGCCCAGGCGCCGCCATGCTTTCAGTGCCGCCGGTGACTTAACAATATGCAGCAAAGTCCATCTCTGTATGAAGAGGGCTCAGCCCATGACCCCTCTTCATACACCCTTCATAGCTCCGTGGCGGATATATCCATCGCAGAGTGTGAAGGGGTTAAAGGACTTCTACCATTACTTTACTGATAGTAGATGCAAATTAATATTAATAACCTGTTTCCCAAAAATAATACATCCTCTGACCTAGACCTAGTGCAATTTTTTTCAAGCTTAGAAATATAAGGTCTGTCCTGAAAATAAGGCCTAGTGGAAGTCATTGCTACACGTTATACTACTAACCCCACAACAGATTTTGGAACGTTTTAGAGAAGTTTTTGATATGACTGTCTTTAAATCAAAAATATTGCATTTTATTCTTAAATATAGGGATTCTTAAATCTATTGTAGATTGTTGTACATGGAAATAATGGAACAAGACTTTCTTGATGGAATTCAGATGTTTATGCTGATTTTTTATACATGACTACAAAATATTACTAAATGTTTATTTTGTTTGTTCAACAATAAATGTAAATTCTCGTTCATGGAAAAATAAGACATCCCCTGAAAGACCTAGTGCCTCTTTAAGAGCAGAGCAAAAATTAATATAAGACACTGTTCTTATTTTCGGGGAAGCACAGTATAATGGCCCACTAAAAACAGTAATATAATAAAATATTTCCTCAGGAACTTCTTTTAAGGACACATCTACTATCAGTAAACTGATGGTAGACGTCCTTTAAGTACAGCCAGTATCAATTACTTGTGCAGAATTCAGTCTTCCCATGCAAAGTTTGAGCTATGTCCCTTTGCTGCAAAAAGATTATGCCCCTTTGCCACAGATTCCAGCACATTTTTGCCATGGTCTGAATTTCTGCGAAATGTTCATATTTTATTTGACAGCAATCTTAAAGTGCCAGGATACAAGTGCATGGGGCATGTTCCAATTGTCAGTCATATAAGATGCCTTCTTTCAAATAGAAAGTACAAATGTTATACATCAGTTATCACATGGTGCAAAAATATGCAAGGTTTTCCAGGAAGGTATAAGGAAAATCTCACCTCTTTTAGCTACCTTGTAAGGCATTTCCCTTAACATCAAGCATGACCTACAAGATGACATGATGCGGGATTAAAACCAAACCAGTATATCTATTCCAGAAGGAACAGACTCCCAACTGTAGACAGCACTGTTTGGACCTGAATGGGTCTCTTCCGTACAGCCCAGGGAACTGGTTTGGCTGGGTGAGAGGCTTGTGACTGGGCTCAGGAAGCAAGAGTTCTCCTTACGGAAAACTGCCAATTAAGGCCATCGTGTAGGTGTGTGGAGTTTTATAGCCATGGATGCTCTACTAGGGGGATTCTGGCGAAATATGCAAAGTTTTCCAGGATGGGATAAGGAAAACCATGTCTCTTTTAGCTACCTTGTAAGGCAGCTCCCTTGACATCAAGCATGACCTACAAGAGGCCTTAATTGGCAGTCTTAGTAAGGAGAACTCTTACTTCCCTGAACATGTATGACAATTTATGTCATATTCACTGTGGGCAAATGACAAAATGACATCCTGTGGTAAGTTATGAATCTCAACCTACTGTTAATGAGCCACTGTAGGTTAAAATCTGCTTAATAAACTAGATTTGCATAGAGTTTCTGACATTATAATATGGGCTTACAAACAATGGAATGTGGCCTGTAAGAAACCATACTGGTGTTTTGTACAAGCCCAGCAACCACTGGAGTCCAGTACCTCCCATATTTATATGAGTATGATGTAGAATATTATGTTTTCTATCCTTCTGAATTTGACGGCATCCAAAGTTGCATACACCTACATGAAAAGCTTATTACAACATCATACAAATCTGAATTATAAAACCAATAATCACCACTGTGTTGACTATTATCACACTCTGTTCTATTGTACACATAAGGGTAGGTTCACACAAGGTATATTTTTTATAAAACAATTTTTGTAACTTGATGTGCATTGCATTAATCAGAATGTGGTTGTTTCTGCAACCTATGTATCAATGTCTGCAAACCGTACCCAGAGTAATGTGAATATAATAGCAGGATGTGGGATTAAGCCAAAATTGCATATATATTCCAGAAGGAACAGATTCACATTTGTAGACAGCACTGTTTCGACCTGGTTGGATTGCATTGATTTCCTTTCCCCCCCCCTGCAAAACATATTTGCATATTCCCCAGAGTCCCCTAGAAGAGCATCTACAGCTATAACTCTCCCCATGCCTACACAGCGGCCGTAATTGTCAAACTCTCCATAAGAAGAACTCTTACTCCCTGACCCTAGTCAATAGCCTCTCACTCAGCCAAACCAGTTCTCTAAACTGTACTGAAGAGACCCAACCAGGTAAAAACAGTTCTGTCTAGAGTTGAGAATCTGTTCCTACTGGAAAGGATATCCTGGTTTTGTTTTAATCCTGCATCATGATATGAGGCTTCTTGTTAGTCATACTTGGTGTTAAGGGGGCTGCCTTTCCTGGAAAACATATTTGTATATTTCCCATTTACACATCAAGCATTGAGTCTTCAAACCAGTTTCATTGTATTTATTGTGGCTAATGTCCAGATATTCCTACAATATTGATATTTGGCTTTTAAAGCTTATGATTGCAATGCTTGGCAGTTATGTGTCCTTCATGAATTGCTGTGGTCATTGAGTCAGGCTATGCTCTGCGTGTTATTCCTAGCCTGTGAGCGACACACATAAGTAATACAATTCTGCACCAATCAATACACAACATTAGTCTGGTTCTTACACGGTTTAGTTAGATACCCATTACCCAGCAGCGTGTCATTTGACAGCTGAGCAGCGTGCTTCATTACACACAAGGCAGGACATCCAATTTCTGATAATTAGCCAAAGCAATCCAATCTGATCAATAGTAATCATGTAATGTCAATTTAGAGCAGAGTAGCCACCAGCTGATCAATAAGATCAATGTAAATTAATCAACAGCAGCAGATGCCAAGCGAACTAACACCATTATGGCCATTGCTACCTGCAAGTCTTGATATAGAGAATGTTTCTTTGAACTGTAGGTGAGAGAAAACAGTGTCAAATTTAATGGCTTATTGTGTTTTCCATTATAGACTCAATAACATTTTCCCATCAATCACATAAAATAAATAGATGTTGTGTAGTTATTTTATGAATAAGTTTCATTTATCATCAGCATGTGCAGATCCTGATTTACATTCTGTATTCCGATTCAGAACTGCTTTTACAATAAAGAAGCCTTTAGAGCTGAAATGTCTCAGACCTACAATCTGGGAAATGTTGAAGTTGTAAAAGCCTAGCAAAAATTAAATGAGATAATTTTTACGTATCAGGTTCTTCTACTTTCTAAACAGCAATTAACTCTAAAATCTAAGCTAAATCTTGTTCACTGAAGACAGATGCTTACATTGTGTAAAGTCGATGGAAAAGGAAGTGGGAAGGAATGGACTAAAAAATGAGCAGAAAAACAGACATTTTGGAGTCACTGGTATGTAAATTCTTTGGATCAGAATACTTTTTTACGAGTAATATCTATAGTGTCACTGTTATAACGTTGCTTCTGTTCCTTTGTAAGGCCTCATGCACATAAACATATGAACGCCCCCCTGGTCAACATGTTATTCTGTTGTGGGCGTCACAGTGAAGCCATAAAATCCAGCCCACAAGAAAGTGGTGCAGACGCTATGCGTTTGTTCACACATTTTCATGCATTTGGAATGTTGTTCCTGCTTCCCAGTACACGGCATGGATTATGTAATACCATCACTATGAAGTGAAATTTGTTACACAAACAAAGCAGCCATCACAGAGCTCTAAAGTGTTAAAATAAAAAAGTTCTACAGTTTTTGAATGTGAGGAGTGAAAAATGGAAAAGAACAAACAAACCAAACATGACCAGGTCGTAAGAGGTTAATTTTATAAATGCTTATGGAAAATGAAAACCGAGCTCTGATTGGTTGCCCACGAGCACTGGAACAATTCTTGCTCTCAGGACAACTTTTTTGAATAAATCTCCCCCCAAAGTCTACTGTTTTTGACAGTTATTTATTCTATTAAAATTACATAATGTCATTTTTGTTTTCTATCCTTTGTGTTTCTGTGTTAAAAAGTAGCCAACCCATATCCCTTGGATGGAATCATTCTTAACCATTTTCTGTCATTACATACAGACAGACATTTGTGCTCTGTATTATTCGCCTCGTGCACCTCGAACGTCTGCTCGCCTGGTGAGTTTCGCCAGTACCAGAGGGAGGGGGTGATTCTCTCACCTACCTTCTCCATTAAAAGTTGAGCGTTCAGTTGGTGCTGTGTAATACGGCAAAAAACATAGTGACATGACCTATATTTGCAGCAGAAAGGGGTCAAGTTCACAGGTGCGGTGAAACAACATGTTACTCACCCCACAGTGGACCGGGTACCATCCGTCTAATGGTGGCCGGTTCAATAACGTGACACTATAGATGTACTCGAATTATAAAAAAGTATTTCTGATCCAAAGAATTTACATACCAGTGACTCCAAAATGTCTGTTTTTCTGCTCATTTTTAGGCCATTTCCTTCCCACTTATTTTCCATCGACTTTACACAAGTAAGCATCTGTTTCAGTGAACAAGATTTTAGCTTAGATTTTAGAGTAATTATTGCTGTTTTAGAAGTAGAAGAGAAGAAAGACCTGATACGTAAAAAATTATCTCATTAATTTTTGTAGGCTTTTAACAAATCAACATTCCCAGATTGTAGTGTCTGAGACATATTCAGCTCTAAAGGACTTCTTTATTGTAAAAGCAGTCTGAATCGGAATACAGAATGTAAATCAGGATCGCACTGACTGATCGTAAATGAAAACTATTCCTAAAATAACTACACAACATCTATTTATTATTGTGATTGATGGGAAATGTATTGAGTAGATTGGAAAACACACAATAAGCCATAAATTTGACACTTTTTCTCTCAACCACAGTCAACGAAACATTCTCTATATCAAGGACTTGCCAGGTAGCAAGGCCATAATGGGTGTTAGTTCGTGGATCTGCTGCTGGTGTGATTAATTTACCATTGTCTATGATCAGCTGGTGGACACTCTGGCTCAAATTGACATTACTGATTACATTGATCAGATGGTTGCTTGGCTAATTATCAAATTGGATGTCCTGCCTTGTGTGTAATGAAGCCTGCTCAGCTGTCAAATGACACCTGCTGGTGGGTAATGGGTATCTAACTTAAACCGTGTGTAAGAACCAGACTAATGTTGTGTATTGATTGGTTGCGAATTGTATTACTTATGTGTGTCGCTCACAGGCTGGAAAAACGCAGAGATAGCCTGACTCAATGACCACAGCAATTCAGAAGGCACATAAATGCCAAGCATTGCAATCATAAGCTTTAAAAGCCAAATATTCAATATTGTAGGACATATCTGACATTAGCACAAATAAATAAATGAAACTGGTTGAAGAAAACGTTGCTTCTGTTCCTTTGTAAGGCCTCATGCACATAAACATATGTGAACCGGCCACCCTTAGACGATGGTACCCGGTCACTGTGGGGTGAGTACATGGTGTTTCACCGCCCTGTGACCCCTTTTCTGCTGCAAAATATAGGTCATGTACTATGTTTTGCCGTATTACAGCACCAACTGACGCTCAACTTTTAATGGAGAAAGGTAGGTGAGGAGTACTCACCCTCCCTCCCTCTGGTACCTGGCTGAAAGCTCACCAGGGCGAGCAGACGTTCGAGTGCACGAGGCCTGAATAATACAGAGCACAAATGTCTGTCTGTATGTAATGACAGAAAATGGTTAAGAATGATTCATCCAAAGGGATATGGGGTTGGCTCTTTTTAATCACAGGAAACCAAAGGATAGAAAACAAAAATGACATTATGTAATTTTAATAGAATAATAACTGTCAAAACATAGACTTTGGGGGAGATTTATCAAAAAAGTGTCTGAGAGCAGAATTGTTCCAGTTGCTCGTGGCAACCAATCAGAGCTCGGTTTTCATTTTACCATAGCAGTTTATTAAATTAACCTCTTAACGACCTGGTCCTTTTTTGTTTTTTCATTTCCATTTTTCACTCCTCACATTCAAAAATCTAGAACTTTTTTATTTTTACACTTAAAGAGCTCTGTGATGGCTTGCTTTCTGTGTAACAAATTTCACTTCATAGTGATGGTATTAAATAATCCATGCCGTGTACTGGGAAGCAGGAAAACAATTCCAAATGCAGTGAAAATGGTGAAAAAACGCATTTGCACCACTTTCTTGTGGGCTTGAATTTTATGGCTTTCACTGTGCGCCCCAAATATCATGTTGACCAGGGGCGTAACTTGAAGGGGTGCAGAGGTTGTGGTTGCACCAGGGCCCAAGATTTAGGGGGCCCTTATGGTGTCACTTTCTGATATGAGAAGACTATTACTATAAACCATACATTATAGTCGGGGGCCTGACACAGACTTTGCACTGCGGCCCACCAGCTTCTAGTTACGCCTCTGATGTCGACCTCATTATTTGGGTCAATAGGATCACAGGGATACCAAATTTGTATAGGCTTTATTATGTACATTTACAAAATTAAAACTTCCTGTACAAATTATTATTTTTTTTATATTGCCATCTTTCTGGCGCTAATAACTTTTTCATACTTTGGTGTACAGGGCTGTGGGTAATGTTATTTTTTGAGACTTTTGATGATATTTTCAATGATACCATTTTTAGGAAGGAATGGACACTAAAAGCAACAATTAATATAAGCATATTCGCTGTAAATCGGCTTAAGCTATATAAAAGGTTTGAAGCCACCTTTACTCTTTGCGAGAAAACCTCTTTAACTAAAAAAATACAATAAGAATAATAAAAACAATAACAACTGTTTTACCCATGACCAAGGCCTCAAACAATTAATTGCTTTCTCTTTTGTCTCACTTAATCCGGGGAGTGCGATAATGCTGCTGCCCCTCGTTGAACAGAATATTTTATGGAGGCAAAGCTGCTGGCATAAGATTCCGTGATGCCTTTTATTGCATTATCTCGCACTGCAGTCTTGTTAGTGAATGACCAAAGCATCTGTTGCCTTTGGAAAAATTACATTTATCTGCGTAGCTTTTCATGTGGATCGGATTTCTGACTACGTCTTATCTCAAACTTTCTCTTCTTTATTCATCAACAAAGAATTAATAAGGAGAGTATTTGTATGTCCTGCAGATGTGAGCTTCAATAGCACGCAGAAACAACAAGAACTTTAAAAATTGTTGTGCGTGCAGCATTTTCCGTATTAAACAGGAGCGTAAACGCTTCTAATGAAAAACCAATTACATTTGTGTCGGGAAAAAAGACCGCAGTAAACCAATATTTTCTAGCAGGAGATATTTTTCCTTGCTGCTGAATAATGCAAAATACTTTTCTCAGTAATTTGCCAATTAGGTAGGGGAAATAAGCAAATTCCATATGATTTTTTCAACAATGATAGAAAGCAAACACTTCCGTACAAATGATTTATAGCATTCACTGACTAAATGATGAATAATAATATTACTTACTCTACGACTTCGGTTTACCGATAAAGTTCATAATAGTACTATATACTTCTGTATCACCGTTATGAAGTAAATCAAATCCGCTTACTTAAATTCAATTAAGAAACAAATATGCAATTTTGGATTCCTAATTTGAATTGGACACATGGGATTGGGTTCCTTGTAGGATAAACAAAAAAGGGGGGTAGACAAGCGGCCATCCTAGCACCCACTTTATGAAATTTTAATACAACGTTTATTGGTAGTAATGGATCACAAATACACATAATGTTAAAAAAACAAAAACTGGCTTCAGAAGAGACGGAAGATCCCCAGGAACCCATACCATGGCATATATATCAATGTTACAGTTGTCTAACAGTATTCAGACATAATAGGATACCATCGTCATATAATGGCCCAACCACCCATATATAACCATTAACACTCATATAACACTGTATGGCAAGGCATAAGGTTGAAGCAAAGTCCACACATGAATACATAAGTGTCTAGGTATATTTGTGGACCATGGTTACCTGACTGTACAGAAGATGACTGTAAGGGGCATCTTTACAGTCAGGTAACCATGGTCAACAAATGACCGAGACCACTAGTTCATTCATGTGTGGCCTTTGCTTCACCTTTATGCCACTACCTGTTATATGAATTGTTAATTGTTAGATAGGTCTGGTGGGCACATTATATGACGATTGGTTTCGCCTATTTAGGTCTGACTTACTGTCGACCAACTGTCACATTGATTATATATCCATGTTATGGTTCCTGGATCTTCCTGTCTCTTCTGAAAGCCAGTTTTTAACATATATGTGTAATTTTTATCCATTTACTACCAATAACTTTAGTTATACATTTATTAAATTTTGTGCATATATCACTCTTGTAACCCCCCTTTTTTGTTTATCTGCATGATCAAAATCCTTCAACCATGTGTGAGGACGCACGTTGTTCCCTATTACAAATCGTAATACTGTTGCGTGTTTCTAACAGCCTTTAATATGACATAATTTGCTTTTCTCATTTTGCAACTTCTTATCCCTTTATGGATAGCTGCAAATTGACCAACCGGGGCTGCAATTTATATTCTCAGCACAGCAGGATGGATTTATACAATTCAGAGGCTTAAATAAAACTGATTTGTATGTAGTTATCAGAAGCTTTTTTTCACTATAACTTTAGGCCGGTGCTGCCAAACTTGCTGCTTGTGACAAGTTCATACAGCAGTTCCACACACACAATTCAGTTTCCAGTGGCGTAACAACCTGGCCCCCCCGGGATCAAGGGGGGCCAGCAACGACCAGCAAGTTATTTTATTACTTGCCTTCCTACTGCTGGCCTTAAGCCGAACCCTGAAGCCCAAAGCCGAAGCAGGAAATAGGTCCAAATGTGGGCCAAATTAAACAAAAACGTTCTTGTGGCCTCAGTTTTTAACGACTTTTAAACACCGTCTACTTTTACTTTGGTTGGTACGATCGCGGTGATACCAAATTTATACAGGTTTTATTGCATTTTAATAACATTTTCAACAAAATGAACTAGGTATGAAAAGGGAAAAAAAAGTTTGCCAATCTTCTCTTCACTCTAATAATTGTTTCATACGTTGGTTGTACTGGAGCTAAGTTTTGGGACTTTTTTGCGCAATGACTGACATTTTTCATGCTACCGATTTTGGAGAGGACTGTGCGAACATTTTGGATACCACGTTTCCGTAACATTTGTTTAGTCATGGTAAAAAGGTGTAAAAGTCGCATTTCACAAACCTTTAGTAGGCGGGCCAGGCGCCGCCCTTTCAGTGCCGCAAGGCGGTGACCGTACAATAATTCATCAAAAGTCCTCTCTGTCTGAGGAGGGCTTCAGCCCATGCCCCCTTTTTTCTTCTACACCCTTCATAGGCTCAGCTCCGTGGCGTATATATCCAATCGCAGGGAGTGTAATTGTAAAGGACTTCTACATTACTTTACTGATAGTAGATGCAATATAATATTACTAACCGTTTTCCCAAAAATATCATCCTCTGACCTAGACCTGTTAAATTTTTTTCAATCTTTAGAAAATATAAGTTCTGTCCCTGAAAATAAGGCCTAGTGGAATCAATTGCTACACGTTATACTAACTACTAACCCCAAAACAGATTTTGAACGGTTAGAGAATTTTTGATATGACTGTCTTTAATCAAAATAATTTCATTTTAATTCTTAATATAGGGATTCTTAAATCTATTGTAGATTGTTGTACAATGAAATAATGGACAAGACTTTCTTTACTGGAATTCAGAGTTTATTCTGATTTTTTATACATGACTACAAAATATTACTATAATATTATTTGTTTGACCATGGTTCCCCTGACTGTAAAGATGACTGTACAAGGCATCTTTTACAGTCAGGTAACCATGGTCAACCATGACCTCGACCACTATATGTCATTCCATTGTGGACTTATCTTTCACCTTTATGCCACTACAATGTTATAGGAGTGTTAATGGTTCTATATGGTCTGGGTTGGGCACATTATGAATACGATTGGTTATCCTATTATGTCTGATGTCTGACTTTACTGTAGACAATGGAACATTGATTATATATGCCCTGGTTATGTTCCTGTGGATCTTCCTGTCTCGTCTGAACCAGTTTTTAACATATATGTGCATTTTTAATCCATTTACTACCAATAACCGTTGTTTATAATTATAAATTTTGTGCCTATTATTCCTCTTGTATACTACCCTACCCCCCTTTTTTGTTTATCTCATGATCAAATCCTTCACCAGGTGTGAGGACGCACGTTGTTCCCTATTACAAATTAAGAGTACTGGTGCAGTTGTTTCTATTCTTTCTTCTACGAGCCTTTATATGACATAATTTGCTTTTACTAATTTTTGCAACTTATCCCTGTAGGGATAGCTGCGTGACCACCCGGCGCAATTTATATCTCAGCAACCGCAGATGGGGATTTAACAATTCAGATGCTTAAACAACAGTGTTTGTAGGTTAATAAGTACGAGAAGCTTTTTCACTATAGCTTTAGGCGGTGATCTGACAACTTCTCTTGTGACATTTCAGTCCAGCAAGTTCGCACCACTACACAAGTCAGTTTCAGTGGCGTAAAAACGGGCCCGGGATCAAGGGGGCCACAGCGGCAGCAAATATATTTTATTGACTTTGCTTCCTACCTCTGGTCATGAAGCCGATAACCAACCCTGAAGCCAAAGCAAAGCAGGAAATAAGTCCAAATGTTGGGCAAATTAAAAAAAAACAAAATAAAAAAAAAACTTTCTTGTGGCTCAGTTTTTACGACTTTTTTTACACCTCTACTTATTCTTGGTTGGTACGATCAGCGGTATACGCAAATTTATACAGTTGTAATTGCATTTTAATACATTTTTCAAAAAGAAACTAATGGTGTATGAAAAAGGAAAAAAAAATTTGCCATCTCGACCCTAATAACTTTTCATATTTGTGTACTGAGCTATATGTTGGGGACTTTTTTGCGCAATGAGCTGAATTTTCATTGCTAACCATTTTGAGACGTGCGAACATTGTGACACGTTTTCTTACATTTTTTATGTCATGTAAAAAGGTGTAAAAGTCCGCATTCAGAACCTTTGGCGGCCCAGGCGCCGCCAGCTTTTCATGCCGCCGGTGACTTCACAATATGCAACGCAAAGTCCATCCTGTAGAAGAGGGCCTCAGCCATGAAACCCCTCCATACAACCTTCATGCTCCCGTTGCGGATATATCCACGCCGAGTGTGAAGGGTTAAAGGACTTTCTTACATTACGTTACTGTATAGTAGATGCAAATTAATATTAATACCTGTTTCCTCCGCAAATATACATCTCTGACGGACCAGTGCAATTTTTTTCAGCTTCAAATATAAGGTCTGTCCTAACATAAGGCCTAGTGGAAGTCATTGCTACACTTGCTACTACTAACCCCACAACAACAGAATTTTGGAACGTTTTAGAATAAGTTTTTGATATACACTGTCTTTACATCAAAAATTATTCATTTATCTTAAATATAGGATTCTTAATCTATGGTATTGTTGTACATGAAATAAATGGAACAAGACTTTCTTGATGGAATTCAAGGTTTATGCTGATTTTTATACATGACTACAAATCTTACTAAAGGTTAGTTTTGTTTGTTCAACAATAATGTAATTCTCGTTTCCTAGTTAAATAACATCCCTGAAAGACCTAGTGCCTCTTTAAAGAGCAGAGCAAAATTAATATAAGACCTGTTTCTTATTTGCGGGGAAGCACAGTATAAGGCCCCTAAAACAGTAATTATAAAATATTTCCTCATGAACTGCTTTTAAGGACACATCTACTATCAGTAAACTGATGTTATACGTCCTTTAATACGCCAGTACAATTACTTGTGCATATTCAGCAGTCTTCCAATGCAAGTTTGAGCAGGTCCCTTGCTGCAAAAGGATGTTTGCCCCTTTGGCCACAGATTCAGACATGTTTTTGCCATGTCTGAATTCTGCGAAATGTTCATATTTTTTGACAGCACTCGTTAATTGCCATGATACAAGTGATGGGGCTGTGCCAATTGGATCATATTAGAGGCCTTCTTTCAATAGAAAGGACATCTGTTATACTCATTATCCATTGGCAAAAAAATGCAAGGTTATTCCATGAAGGTATAATGAAAATCGCACCGTCTTTTAGCTACCTTTACGCATTTCCCTTTAACCATCAAGCATGACCTACAAGATGACATGATGCGGGAATTAAAACCAAAACAGTATATCTATTCCGAGAAAGACTCCCAACTTTAACAGCACTGTTTGGACCTGAATGTTCTCTTCCGTACAGCCAGGAACTGGTTTGTCTGGGTGAGAGGCCTTGTGACTGCTGCTCAGGAACAAGCGTTCTCCTTACGGAAAACTGGCCAATTACGGCCATCGTGGAGTGTGTGGAGTTTTATGCCATGGATGCTCTACGAGGGGGGATTCTGGCGAAATATTCAAAGTTTTCCAGGATGGGATCATGAAAACCATGTCTCTTTTTTACTACTTGTAAGGCAGCTCCCTTGACCAAGCTGACCTACAAGAGGCCTTACTGGCAGTCCCGTAGTAAGGAAACTCCTTATTCCCCTGAACATGTATGACATTTATGTCAATTCACTGTGGGCAAATGACAAAATGACAGCCGGTGGTATGTTATGAATCCAACCTACTGTTAATGAGCCACTGTAGTGAACAATTCTGCTTAAATACACTAGATTTGCATAGAGTTTTTTCGACATTATATAGGGGCTGACAAACAATGGAATGTTGCCTTGAAAACATACTGGTGTTTTGTGACAGCCCACAACCTACTGGATCCATACCTCCCATATTTATATGAGTATGATGTAGAATATTATGTTTTCTACGCCTTCTGAATGACGGCATCCATTTGCATACCTACATGAAAAAGCTTATTACAAACATCATACCAATCTGAATTATAATAAAACCAATAATCACCACTGTGTTGACTATTATCACCTCGTTCTCTTGTACACATACGGTTAGTTCACACAAGTATATTTTTTTTTTTTTTTATAAAACCATTTTTGTAACTGTAGTGCATTGCCTTAATCAAATTTTTGTTGTCTTTCTTCCTGCAACCTATATCAATGTCCTGCAACCGTCCCAGAGTCTGTGAATATAATGCAGGATGTGGGATTAAGGCCAAAATTTGCATATATATTCCAGAGAACAGATTCACATTTTAGACACTCACTGTTTTCGACTGGTTGGATGCATTGATTTCCTTTCCTTCCTTTCCCCCCCCCCTGCCAAACTATTTGCTCTTCCCCCATCCCCTAGAAAGAGCATCTAAACACGTATAATCGCCCATGTCCTACACAGCGCCAGTAATTGGCAAAACCTCCATAAGAAGAACCTTACCCTGACCCTAGTCAACAGCCTCTCACCAGCCAAACCAGTTTTCTCTAACTGTAACTGAAGAGACCCAACCAGGTAAAAAACAGTTCTGTCTAAGTTGTAGAATCTGTTCATACTGGAAAGGATAGCCCTGGTTTGTTTTTAATCCTGCTCTGATATAGGCTTTCTTGGTAGTCATCCTTGGTGTTGTAGGGGCCTGCCTTTCCTGAAAACTAATTTGTTATATTTCCCATTTACCATCAAGCAGTGAGTCTTCAATCAAACCAGTTCATTGTATTTATGTGCTAAGGTCCAGATATTCCTTCCAATACTTGTATTTGGGCTTTACGCTTATGAATTGCAATGCTTGGCAGTTATGTGTCCTCAGAATTGCTGTGGTCATTGAGTTCATGCTATGCTCTGCGTGTTAATTCCTAGCCTGTGAGCGACACACATACGTAATACAATTCTGCACCAATCAATACACACCTTAGTCTGGTTCTTACAACACGCGTTAGTTAGATACCCATTACCCACATCGTGTCATTGACGCTGAGCGAGCGTGCTTCATTCACACAAGGAGACATCCATTTCCTTGATAATTATCCAAAGCTCCATCTGATCAATAGTAATCATGTAATCAATTTAGAGCAGAGTAGCCCCACCAGCTTATCAAAATCAATGTAACTTAATCAACAGCAGCAGATGCCCAAGCGACTAACCACCAGTATGGCCATTGCGACCTGCAATTCTTTGATATAGAGAAATGTTTCTTTGAACTGGACTGTAGGTGAAGAAAACAGTGTCACATTTAAATATGGCGTAGTTGTGTTTTTCCATTATAGACTCAATAACCATTTCCCTCACTCACATAAAATCAATAGAGTTGTGTAAGTTATGTTTATGAATAAGTTTCATTTATCATCAGCATGTGCATATCCTGATTACATCTGTCTTCCGATTCGTAACTGCTTTTACAATAAGAAGCCTTCGAGCTGAAATGTCTCAACCTACAATCTGGGAAATGTTACGTTGTAAAAGCCTACAAAAATTAATGATATAATTTTTACGTATCAGGTTCTCTACTTTCTAAACAGCAATTACTCTAACATCTCAGCGAATCTTGTTTCACTGAAGACAAGATGCTTACATTGTTTAAAGTCGACTGGAAAGGAAGTGGTAAGGAATGGACTAAAAATGAGCAGAAAAACAACATTTTGGATCACTGGTATGTAACTCCTTGGAGCAGACACTTTGTACGAGTAAGAGCTATAGTGTCCTGTTCTAATAACGTTGCTTCTGTTCCTTTGTAAGGCCTCATGCACATAAACTATGTGAACCGGCCACCCTTAACGTGGTACCCCCCCCCACCAACGTCACTGTGGGGGAGTACATGGTGTTTCACCGCCACGGTGACCCTTTTCTGCTGCAAAATATAGGTCATGTACTAGGTTTTTTGCCGTATACAGCACCACCTGACGCTCACTTTTAATGGAGAAAGGTATGTGAGGATTACTCACCCTTCCCTCCCTCTGGTACCTGGCCGAAAGCTCACAGGGCGAGCAAGACTTCTGATGTGCACGAGGCTGAATCACTAAGAGGCACAATGTCTTCTGTTATAATTACCAAAAATGGTTAAGAATGAGTTCATCCCAAAGGGATATGGGGGTTGGCTCTTTTAATCACAGGACACCAAAGTATAGAAAACAAAAGGACAGTATGTTTCATTTTATAGAATATAACTGTCCCACCAACATAGCTTTGGGGGAGATTTTATCAAAAAGTGTCTGAGAGCAGAATTGTTCCAGTGTGCTCTGGCAACCAATCAGAGCTCGTTTTTCATTTTACCATAGCGTTTTTTATTAAATTAACCTCTAACGACCTGGTCCTTTTTTGTTTTTTCATTTCCATTTCACTCCTTCACGATTCAAAATCTAGACTTTTTTATTTACACTTAAATAGCTCTGTGATGGCTTGCTTTCGGTGTAACAATTTCACGTCATGTGAACGGTGTAACTCATACACTCCGTGTACTGGGAAGCAGGAAAACAATTCCAAATGCCGTGAAAATGGTGAAAAAACGCATTTCAAAAACCCCTTTCTTTTTGGGCTTGGATTTTTATGGCTTTCACATTTCACTGTGCGCCCCAAAACCATGTTTGACCAGGGGCCGTAACTTGAGGGGTGTGCAAAGGTTGCGATCACACCCCCGGGCCCAAGAGGTTAGGGGGCCTGATGGTGTCACTTTCCCCCACATATGAAGAAGTCCCTATTGCTATATACCATACATTATATCAGGGCCTGCACAGACTTTTCTTGCACTGGGGCCCATCAGCTTCTAGTTACTCCTCTGATGTCGACCTTATTATTGGGTCAATATGATACCGGGGATACAAACTTGCTTAGGCTTTATTTTGTATTCCTACAGTTCCAAAAATTAAAACCTCCTGTACAACTGTTTTTTTTTATTTTGCCATCTTCCTGCACTAAGCTTCTGAAGCTGTTTGAAATGGTCATTTTTTGAGACTTTTGATGATTTTTCAATGATACCTTTAGGGACCGAACGACCTTTGATCACTTTTATAGATTTTTTTATATTTTCTAAATGGCAAAAAAGTGCCATCTCGACTTTGGGCACTATTTTCGGGTTCAACACAGTAAAACACTGGTTATTATATTTTGATTAGATCTTGCCAGTTTAGTCAATACCAATGTTTGTGATTTTACTGTTTATATTTTTTAGGGAACGTAGGGGTGATTTAAAAGAATTTTTTAACTCTTTTTTCTTTGTTCTTTTTACTATTTTTGGACTCCTACGGTACTTTTTAACCCTAGGTTGTCGGATTGGATCTTACCATATACGGCCACACTACAGTATGTTAGTAATATGGGGATTTTCCACCTCATTCATTAAAATTTGCAAATCGTACTGGGAATGAAGGTTAAAACGAAACAAAAGCTCGGGTCTTAGAAGACCTCGCGACTGTCATGGGCGACAGATCACCGCTCCTCAATGAACTTCCTGGGGAGCGACCATGCTCGGAGTGAGAATGGGTGCAGCGATTTCAGCAGGCCCGCTTCGCCTTTATCTCCCGGTGTGATCGCAGTGATAACACCAGTGATCTTGCTATCCCACTGCAGGTGTTCCTGGTTAAGTCGACTTTGAGCCCGTGAGCCCTCTCCATGTACGCGGACCCGTACTATTACAGACCGTTTCGGTAAGGGGGTTAAGCTGAGAATCTGATTGGTTGCCATAAGCAACTAGAACAGTTCTCTCTCAGATAGTTTTGATAAATAGGGTCCATCGCTCTTGGTCATATAGTTGAGATCCCACTTTATAAGCTGCAATTAACTTGATAGCTTTAACACGGGAGGCTCTGCTGCTGGTTACTATCTTGGCTACAACAGCATGTCGATATTTAACGTGGCGTTAAAAAAAATTAAACGCGGCGTGTGTGCATGACAAATGCAAGTCGAAAGACCCTTGTTACAATGGGTCAAGTGCCATGCAAGTTCTACAAGTCACAGCACGCACAGAAAACACGCGTGTAAACGCAATTGTGAAAGGGGCCCTAAGTGATATTCTCTTTATTTAAAAGGAGACCTTGTGTCTCTAGGTGCCACAGTGCAAACGTCAAAAAGCACAATCCTGCCTGAAGCCAGCTGAAGGCAACATGGTGAAAGAGTGAGTAAAGGAAGGGATGAGATATCGGACCAGTTAATAAGACAGGCTACATGGACAAGAGGGCTCATGCAAGGAACTGCAATTGCTAGAAGACGTAGTCATAACAAAAAAATAAGAACATTTATTCTGATATAATATAACCACTTCATCTTGTGGCTAACCCATACATCACATATCTCGTAAACCCCAAATTCCATTTGTTATTTTATTTTTGATTTTTATCTTGCCTTAGACACAACTAGACTTATATTGGAAATAAATGTTCTTTTTTTTTGTTTATCGAATAAGGTCTAGCCATTGCTCTCCTTGCATTGAGCACCCTTTTCACATGTAAGACTGGTCTGTCAATTAACTGGTCCGCTATCTCATCCCTTTCCTTCTCCTCCCTATCTTCCTCCATGTTGCCTTCAGTCTGGCCTGTCAGGCCAGGACTTGTTGCTTTTTATAGTTTTGCCCAATGTGGCACTAGATACACAATGGTCTTCATTTTATTAATAAAGGAGAATATCCCTTTAGACCCCTTTCACAACTTGGCGTTTTACACACAGACGTGTTTGTTTCGCTGACCTCTGACTTGTTAGACTTGCATTGCACCTCGACGCCATGTACCAACTGGGTCTTTCAGACTTGCATTTTTTTCAATGGCAACACCACCAACCCTTTGCGCCGTTTTTGTTTAAGCACGTTTGCTACAAATCTCGACACTGCTCTTGTAGCACAAAGTACCACGCACCAGATCTCCCTTGTTTAAAGCTACTACACATTAAATGTGCCGTTAAAGTGGAATCTCAACTATAAATAGACCAAAAGAGAGCATGGACCCTATTTATTCAAAACTACTGAAGCTAGAAACTGCTTCTAGTGCTTTCTTATGGCAACCATCAGTCTCAGGACCTACCCCTTACCGACCACGCCTCTGTAATAGTTACGGGTTCCGCGTAATGGAAGAGGTCTCACCGGGCCTGCTCAAGTCGACTTACGGTAACACCTGCAGTGGTGGCTAGCACTCGATTTCACTCCCGGTCGTTTTTATCACTGCGCATCACCACCGGCAGCTATAGGAGGCATGGGTGGCTGCCATTTGCCGAAGCTATGGGTCGCTCCCCCATGAACGTCCATTGAGGAGCGGTGATCGTCGCCATGACAGTCGCGCGGTGTTCTCTAAAGACCCGGCTCAGCGTTTCGTTTTTAACCCCTTCATTACCATTGTACGATTTGCACATGTTTAATGAATGAGTGTGAAAATCCCCATATACTAAAACATAACTGTAGTGTGGCAGTATATGTAAGTCAATCAGACAACCTAGGTTAAAAAGTACCGTAGGAACTGTCCCCAAAAATTAAGTTAAAAATTAAAAAATTGAAAAAACCCAACGAGAGTTGAACTTTAAAAAAAATTTTAAATCACCCCTCTTTCCCTAAAAAATAATAAACAGTAAAAATCACAACATTAGGTATTGCCTAAAAATGCCCGATCTATCAACATATAATAATTTTTTCACTGTGTTTAACCCCGAAATAGTGCCCAAAGTCGAAAAATGCACTTTTTTGCCATTTAGAAAAATATAAAAAATTCTATAAAAAGTGATTCAAAAAGGTCGTCTGTCCCTAAAAATGGTATCATTGAAAATATCATCAAAAGTCCCAAAAAATGACATTTCCCACAGCTCAGTTATTAGTGCCAGAAGATGGCAAAATAAAAAAAAATATTTTTGTAGCAGATGTTTTAATGTTTTGGAAATGTTGATCATACAAAATAAAGCCTATACAAATTTGGTATCCCCGTTACCTATTGGACCCAAATAATAAGGTCGACATCAGAGGCGAACTAGAAGCTGATGGGCCCCAGTGCCAAAGTCTGTGCCAGGCCCCTGATAATAATGTATGGTATTATAGCAGTAGACTTCTCATATGGGAAAGTGACACCATAAGGGCCCCCCAAATCTTGGGCCCGGGCGTGATCGCAACCTTTGCACCCCCTCAAGTTACCCCTGGTCAACATGTTATTTGGGGCGCACGATGAACAGCCATATAAAATCCAAGCCACAAGAAGTGGTGCAAATAGCGTTGTTTCACCATTTTCACTGCTTTGGATTTTTTTCCTGCTTCCCAGTACACCGCATGGATTATTTAATACCATCACTATGAATGAAATTGTTACAACAGAAAGCCTAGCCATCACAGACGCTCTTTGTGTAAATAAAAAAAGTTCTAGATTTTTGAATGTGAGCAGATGAAAAAATGGAAATGAAAAAACAAAAAGGACCAGGTCGTTTAAGAGGTTAATTTCTAAATCTGTATGGTAAAATGAAAAAACCGAGCTCTGATTGGTTGCCCACGAGCAACTGGAACAATTCTGCTCTCAGACACTTTTTTGATAAATCTCCCCCAAAGTTATGTTTTGACAGTTATTATTCTATTAAAATTCATAATGTCATTTTTGTTTCTATCCTTTGTGTTTCACTTTGATTAAAAGAGCCCCCCCATATCCCTTTGGATGAATCATTCTTAACCATTTTCTGTCATTAATACAGACAGGAAATTTGTGCTCTGTATTATTCAGGCCTCGGTGCAACGCGAACGTCTTTGCTCGCCCTGGTGGAGTTTAGCCAGGTACCACGAGGGAGGGCGGGTTGAGTTACTCCTCACCACCTTTCTCCATTAAAAGGTGAGCGTAAGTTTGGTGCTGTAATACGGCAAAAAAACATAAGTACATGGACCTATATTTTCTCAAGAAGAGGAGGACAGAAAAAAGGGGTCAACGCGGCGTGAAACACCAGTATCCACCCCACAGTGCCACCCCGGGGTGTGGACCATGTCTTAAGGGTTGGCCGTTTCACATACCTTTTTATGTGGATTGAGGCCTTACAAAAGGAACAGAAGCAACGTTATAACAGTGACACTATAGATCACTCGTAAAAAAAGTATTCTGATTCCAACAATAATGTACTAACCAGTGGGACTCCAAAAGTCTGTTTTTCTGCTCAATTTTTTAAGTCCAGTCCTTCCCCACTTCCTTTCCTCGACTTTACCAATGTAAGCATCTGTCCTTCGCTGAACAAAGATTTTAGCTTGAGATTTTAGAGTTAATTTGCTGTTTTGTGAGGGAAAGTAGAAGAACCTGAACGTAAAACAATTATCTCATTTAATTTTTGCTAGGTTTTACCAACTTCAACATTTCCCCCCCCAGATTTAGGTCTGGAGACAATTTCCAGCTCTAAAGGGACTTCCTTATTGTAAAAGCAGTTCTGTAATCGAGAATACAGGATGGAAATCATGGGATGATCTGCACCATGCCTGTGTAAATGAAAAACTATTCATAAACAATAACACACAACATTATTTTTTTTGTGGATTATGGGGCTAGACAATGTTTATTAGTCTTAGTATAATGGAAAACACAAATAAGCCATTAAATTTGACATGTTTTCTCTCACCTACATTCAAACGAAACATTCTCTATATCAAGAACGTTGCAGGTGTAGTCATGGCCACCTAATGGTGTTAGTTCGCTTCGGCATACTGCTGCTTTGATTAATTTACATTGATCATGATTCAGTGGGTCTACTCTGCTCTAATTGACATTACATGATTACTATGACAGATTTGGCTTGGCTTTGGCTAATTATCAGAAATTGGCATGTCCTGCCTCTTGTGTATGAAGCGACCGCTGCTCAGCTGTCCACAAATGACACGTCTGCTGGGTAAATGGGTGTATGGGCTAAAAACTAAACGGTGTAAAGAAACCAGACTAAGATGTTTGCCCCTAGTTGATTGGTGCAGAATTGGTATTATCTTATGGGTGTCGCCTATCACAGGCTAGGAATAACAACGCAGAGCATAGCCGAACTCAATGACCAAGCAATTCATGAGGACACATAATGCCAAGCATTGCAATCAAGCTATCTTTAAAAGCTAAATATCATTATTGTAGGAATATCTGGACATTGCCCAATCAATAAATACCATGAAAACTGTTTTGAAACGACTCAATGCTCTGATGTGTGTAATGGGGAACTATACCAATTGTTTCCAGGAGGAAAGGGGAACGCCCCCTAACACCAAAGTTGACTACAACGAAAGGGCCTCATACATATGCAGGATTTTATAAACAAAACACAGGATTACCTTCTCCTTTAGTGAAAGATCTCAACTTCTAGACCAAGAACTGTTTTACTGGTTGGGTCTCTTCAGTACAGTTTTAGAGAACTGGTTTTGGCTGAGTGAGAGGCCTATGACTAGGGTGTCCGGAGTAGTAAGATTCTTTTCTTATGGAGAGTGTTGACAATTACGCCGCTGGTTGGCATGTGGGAGAAGTTTGATAGCTGTAGAGTAGAGCTTTTCTCAGGGGGGACTCTGGGAAGTATGCAAATGTTTGCACGGGGGGGGACAAGGAGAAAAAGAATCAAGAAGCAATGCTTAACCAAACGGTCGAACACCGTGCTGAGTCTCAATCGTGAATCTGTTCCTTCTGGCAATATATATTGCAATTTTTGGCTTAATCTCTACCACCTGCTATTATATTCACATTACTCTGGGTACGGTTTGCAAGGACATTGTATGGTTGCAGGGCCCCAGGAGACAGCAACCAACTTCTGATTAGTGTCAATGCACGTTCATTTACAAAAAATTGTTTTATAAAAATATACCTTTGTGACACTACCCTTATGTGTGTACAATAGCACCAGAGTGTGATAATAGTCCAACAAAAAAGGGGTGATTAATTGGTTTTGAATAATTCAGATTTGTTATGTTTACTGTTGTAATAACGCTTTTCATTGGTAGGTGTAATGCAACTTTTGGATTGCCGTTCAAATTCAGAAATGATAGAAAACATAATATTCTACAATCAATAACTCATATAATATATGGAGCCGGGCGGTACTGGACCACGTCAGTGGTTGTGGGCTTGTACTAAAAAAACAAAACCAGTATGGTTTCTCACACGGCCACATTTCCATTGTTGTAGCCCCATATTTTATAATGTCCAGAAACTCTATGCAAATTAGTTATTAAGCAGATTTAAACCTACAGTGGCTCATTAAACAGTAGGTTGGTGATTCATAACTTACCAAGTTAGTCATTGTTCATTGCCCACAGTGAATATGACTAAAATTGTCATTACATGT
Organism: Engystomops pustulosus; assembly: GCA_019512145.1. Lineage (NCBI taxonomy): Eukaryota > Metazoa > Chordata > Amphibia > Anura > Leptodactylidae > Engystomops > Engystomops pustulosus. Next base: position 18,363 of record WNYA01001745.1, on the reverse strand, counting down.
TCAGGGAAGTATAGAGTTCTTCCTTAACAAGACTGCCAATAAGCGCCTCTTGTAGGTCATGGCTGGATGCAAGGGAGTGCCTACAGGTAGCTAAAAAGAAGCGACATGGTTTTTCCTTATCCCATCCTGGAAAACTTTGCATATTTCGGCCAGAATCCCCCCTAGTAAGCATCCATGGCTTTATAAAAAATCCACAACCCTACACATGGCCTTTAATTAGGCAGTATTTTCCGTAGGAGAAACTCTTGCTTCCTTAGCTCAGAGAGTCACAAGCCTCTCACCCCACAGCCAAAACCAGTTCCCTGGGCTGTAACGGAAAGAGACCCATTCAGGTCCAAACAAGTGCTGTCTCCCACCGTTGGGAGTATGTTCCTTCTGGAATATAGCATTACTGGGTTTGGTTTTTTAATCCCGCATCATGTCATCTTGTAGGGTCATGCTTGATGTTAACGGAAATATGCCTTTACAAGTAGCTAAAAAGAGGTCGAGATTTTCCTTTTACCTTCCTGAAAAACATTTGATATTTTTGCAAACCAGTGATAACGGACTGTATAAACATTGTACTTTCTATTTGAAAGAAGGCATCTAATATGGACTGAACAATTGGCACATGCCCCCATAGCACTTGATCCTGGCAACTTTTAAGATTTTTTAGGCGTGTCGAAATAAAATATGAACATTTCGCAGAATTCAGGGACCAGTGGCAAACAGTTGCTGGATCTGTGGCAAAGGGTGAAAAATTTTTTGCAGGCAAAGGGACCATAGCTTCAAACGTTTGCATTGGAAGCTGAATTCTGCACAAGAAATGATACGTGGCCTTTTGTTACTTAAAGGATACTTCACCATCAGTTTATACTATAGTAATGTGTCCTTAAAAAGAAGTGTAGCTGATGAAATCTTTATTATTTACTGTTTTTAGTGGGCCCATTATACTGTTGCTTCCCCGAAAAATAAGCACAGTGTCTTATATTATTTTTTGCTTTGTCTTTAAAGAGGCACTAGGTCTTTCAGGGGATGTCTTAATTTTTTCCATTGAACGAGAATTTACGAAGCTATTATTGTTGAACAAAACAAAATAAAACATTTAGTATATATTTTAGTCATTGATATATAAAAAATCAGCATAAAAAAATCTGAATTACATCAAGAAAGTCTTTTTCATTATTTTCCCATGTGAACAATCTACAATAGATTTAAGAAATCCCTATATTGAATAGATAAATGCATATTTTTGATTTAAAAGACAGTCATATGCAAAAACTTCTCTAAAACTTCCCCAAAATATTGTTGTGGGTTAGTAGCCTATCGGTCGTTTGTACCAAACCTGCTACTTCCACTAGGCCTATTTTTCAGGGACAGACCTTATGGGAGTTCAAGCTTGTAAAAAATTGCAACCTAGGCCTAGGTCAGTAGCGATTTGCTATTTTGGGGACCAAGCAATCAGCGTTTTTTAATATGTACATTTGCATCTACTATCAGTCGTTAAAGTATGCGAGGATCAGTCCTTCTAACCCCTTCACACTCCTGCGGATGTGATATATCCCCACGAGCGTTATGACGGGTTCGAAAAGAGGGGTCATGGGCGAGGCCCTCTTCATACAAGAGATTGACTTTTGTGCATTATTGTTAAATGTCACCGGCGGCCAAAAAAAAAAACTGTAAACGATGGCGGGCCCCTGGTGCCCGCTCTAAACAGGCTGAAATGCGACTTTTATACCTTTTTACATGACATAAAAAAAGTGAATAAAAGGTTTCAAAAATTCGCACAGTCCTCCCAAAATGGTCTCCATTTTTAGCATCTGGAAAACAGTCCAGCTCTTGCGCAAAAAAGTCCCCAACATATAGCTCCTACACCAAAAGTATGAAAAAAGTTAGTTAGCAGTTCAGAAAGCTGAAACGCAATGTGCAAATTTTTTTTTTCTTTTTCCTATACACAATTAGTTTTCTCATTTTTGAAAATTGTATTAAAATGCAAAATTAAAACCTGTATCAAAATTGGTATCACCGCGCTCGTACCAACAACAAGCCAAAGAAAATAGTAGAGGTGTGTAAAAGTGTAAAATAAAACTTAATAAACCTGAGCCCACATATGAACGGTTCTTTTTTTAATTTGCCCACATTGGAACTTTATTTTCCTGCTTTGGCTTGGGCTTCAGGGTTACTGGCTTCATGCCAGAAGTAAGGAGAGGACAGTCAATAAAATTACTTTGACTGTCCGCTGCTGGCCCCCTTCGATTCCCGGGCCCGTTTTACGCCAAGACTGACTTTGTGCCCATGGTGGTGAACTGCTGTACTGACACTTTGTCACCAAGCAGCAAGTTTGTCAGATCACCGCCTTCAAAGCTATAGTGAAAAGCTTTCGATACTAAACCCTACAAATCAGTTTTTATAGCTTGAAATTGTATAAATCCATCTGCTGTTGGGTCTGCTAGAATATAAATTGCAGCGCGTTGGTCACTGCACGCTTATCCCTACCCAGGGATATACGTTGCAAATTAGTTAACAAAAGCAAATTTATGTCATTAATAAAAGGGCTCGTAGAAACCCCCACTGCACGTCTATGTTACCTTAATTTGTAAAAGGGAACAAACTGCCGCTCCTGCACACTGGTTGAGGTTTTGATCAGGCAGATTAAAACAAAAAACCGGGGGGTTTATAGCAAAGAGGAATAATTCTGCGCAAAATTTATATAAATTTATAACAAACTCTCCCTTGATGGTAGTTTAAATGGAATTTATAAATATACACCTATACCATGTTTGAAAAACTGGCTTTCAGAAGAGGACAGATTAAAAGATCCACAGTGGAAACACTTAAACCTATGGCATATATAATCAACTGTTACATGTCTACTCATAAGTCCACAAGAATAGGGATAGGCCAATCGTCCATAATAAATGTTGCCCACACCAACCATATATAACCTAATTTAAACACTCCATGATAAAATGGTGTGGCATAAGGTTTGACGGAAGCAAAAATATGTTCACAGCACTGGAATGACATATAGTGGTCTGGTCATGTTGTTGACCATGGTTTACCCTGACTGTAAAAGATGTCCCTGTGTACAGCCATTCTTTACAGGTCAGGTAAAGTCGACATGAGTCAAACAATATATTTCCCATAGTAATTTGATGTCGGCTTTACGCTATCATAAATTATTTTTTAATAATCACATACAACTCTGAATTCCAAGAAAAGTTCTGTTCCATATTCCATGTACAACAAATCTACAATAGTTTTAAGAACCCATTATTTAAATTTTTGTTAATAAAATGCAATATTTTGTTTTTTTTTTTTTAAAATTTAAAGGACAGTCATATCAAAAAACTTCTCTAAACTTTCCAAAATCTGCTGTGTGGGGTTTAGTAGTATAACTGTTTGTTAGCAAATGCTTCCCACTATGGCCTTTATTTTCAGTACAGAACCGTAATTTCTAAGCTTGAAAAAAAAAAAAAAAAATGCACTGGTTCTAGGTCAGGAGAGATGTATATTTTTGGGGAAACAGGTTTAATATTATATAATTTCGATCTATACAGTAAGTAACTGGTAAAGTCCTTTTGTTAACCCCTTCACACCTGCGATGGATTAGTCCCGCCACGGCGCTTATGAAGGGTTGTCATGTATGAAGAGGGGTCTGGCGCTTGAGCTCCCTCTTCATACGACCCCCGATGGACTTTGTGCATATTTGTTAAGTCACCGGCGCAACTGAGAAGCATGGCGGCGCCTGGTGCCGCGCCTAAGGTCTGAAATGCGACTTTTTCACCCTTTTCATGACATTAAAAAATGTAATGAAAAAGTCTTCGTCGGGAAACACATGGTCGCACAGTCCGATCAAATGGGATATGCATATGTGAAAAATGTCCAGTCTCATTGCGCAAAAAGTCCCAACATATAGGCTCCGTACACCAAAGTATGAAAACATTACGCCGTTAGAACCCCGCCCACTCGAAGATGCAAATTTTTTTTTCCTTTTTCAGACACATTGTTTATATTTTGAAAAAAATGTATTTAAAATGCATTAAAACCTGTATAAAATTGGTACACCGCGATCGTACCAAACCGAATGAATAAAGTAGGAGGTGTAAAAGTCGTAAAAAAAACCCCATAAAAAGGAGGCCACACAAGATACCACGTTTTTTTAATTTTTTTTCTTCCCCTTTTTTTTTTAATGCACTTTGGAATTATTTCCTGCGTGTTGGCCTTTGGCTTCAGGGTATCTGTGGCTTTCATGCCAAGTTTAGGGAAGGAAGTCAATAAAATTAAACATATATTGATGTGTCGCGCGCTGGCCCCCTTGATCCCGGGCCCCGTTGTTACGCCATCTTGACACTGCTTCCCCTGTGTGGGGATCTCCGAAATGCTGTACTGAACTTGTCACAAGCAGCAAGTTTCCGTCAGATCCACGCGTGCCTTTAAGGCTAAGCTGAAAAAGATTCTGAATACACACTACAAATCAGTTTTGTAAGCATCTTGAATTGTATAATTAATCCATCTGCTGTGCTGAGAATTATAAAAATTGCAGACGGTTGGTCACTGCAGCGGGTGCCCTTTTCCACAGGATAAGTGCAAAATTATTGTTAAAAGCAATTATGTCATATAAAGGCTGTTAGAAAGAACACATGCCCCACGTACTTAATTGTAATAGGGACCAACGTTGCTGTAGTCCTGCCAACCGTGGGAAGATTTTGATTTCTGTCAGATAAACCAAAAAACGGGGGGTATTACAAGCAGGAATACTATTGCACAAATTTACAAATTTTTAACAAAGTGTTTATTCGGTAGGTAATGGATAAAATACACATAATGTAATAAAACTGGGTTCAGAAGAGACAGAATCCACAGAACCATAACCATGGCTATATAATCAATGTTACTTGGTCTACAGTAAGTCAGACATAATAGGATAACCAATTCGTCAGATAATGTGCCAACCAACTATTAACCCTTCACACTCCATATACCATTATGGCATCAGGGTGAACAAAGTCCCCACATGAATGCCATATAGTGGTCTAGTCCTTGGTTTGACCATGGTTCCTGACGGTAAAGATGCCCCTTTAACAGTCATCTTTACAGTCCGGTAACATGGTCAACAAATGCCTAGACCACTATATGTCATTCATGTGTGGACTTTGCTTCACCTTTATTCCCTACATGTTAATGTGTTAATGGTTCTATATGGTCTGGTTGGGCACATTATATGACGATTGGTTATCCTATTTGTCTGACGTACTGTAACATGTAACTTGATTATATATTCCATGGTTATGGTTCCTGTGGATCTGCCTGTGCTTCGCAAGCCGTTTTTAAACATATATGTGTATTTTTATCACATTACTACAATCAACTTTGTTTAATTTATACATTTTTGTGCATATATTCTCTTGTATACCCCCCTTTGTTGTTTATCCCTACAGGAACCCATCCTGTGTCAGTCAAATATGATCAAAATCTGCATATTTGTTATCTTCATTGAATTTAATACGGATGATTCTACTTATAAACGCTTGTACATAGATATTTAATATTATAATTTATAGTTAACCGAGTAAGTATATTATTATTCATTTATCCTATGGATGCTATAATCAATTTGTACAGCCAAGTGTTGCTTTCTTATCAGGCTTTAAAACCATCATATGAATTTGCTTATTTCCCTCACCTAGGTCAAATTACTGACGAAAAGTATTTTGCCTTTTCAGGCAGCACTAAAAATTATCTCCTCTAGAAAAGCTTGGTACTGCGTTTTCCGACACCAATGTTAATTGTTTTTTTCATAGAAAAAAAAAAGAGTTTTACGCAGCCCTGTATTAATCCGAAAATGCTGCACTCACAACAATTTAAAGTCTGCTTGTTTCTGCGTGCTATTGAAGCTCCCTCTGCCGGAACATACAATACTCTCCTTATTAATTCTTTGTGATGATAAAAGAATAGAAAGTCTGAGATAATACGTAGTTCAGAATCCTATCCACATGAAAGCTACGCTATAATGTAATTTTTTCCAAAGGCACGACGGCTTTGTCTTCACTAAAAAGACTGCAGTGGAGATATGCATAAGGCCTCACTATGAATTTCTAATGCCAGCAGCTTGGCCTAAATAGTTCAAAGAGTCACAGCATTATCGCAACTCCCAGTATTAAGTAGACAAAAGAAAAGAATTGAGGCCTGGGTAAATGGGTCAACTTTGCTATTGTTTTTTATTATTGTATTTTTTAGTAATATTTTTCTTAGGCAAAGTAATCTGGCTTTCAAAACCCTTTCTTATTATAGCTAAGGCCCCCCCCCCCTTCACAGGAATATGTTAATTAATTGTTGCAGTCCTCATTCATCCTTTCCTACAGATTCATTCCACTTATGTCTCTTTGAACCAAAATGCATCTGTGGTATGTATTTTATGAATATTGTTTTGGTGCATCTTGGTGTGTGTGATTTGTATGTACAGTAACCATAATGTTTGTGTATATATGTATGTAATTGTTATTATGTAAATTCTGGAATGCCCCTTTTTCGTGCAGAATTGTGGGCCAACGACGAACACGTTCAACACATTATAAAGCATTTTCTTGTTTTTTAAGATAAAAAAAGTTTAATAAAGACCACTACCGTCTCTGTTTTCCATTTTCAAAATACAGAGGGCAGTTTATCAGCTGTCTGAAAGTCAGAATTTTCTAGTTGCCAACCAATGGCAACCCACTGGAGTCGGCTCCATAGGTCAATAAGGAGTATACACTCACTATTAGTATGTCACATAGACATCATGCCTGCATTGTATAGTCCCGAAGGCGTAGCTATAATGTGAGGGGTAAAGTGATAGACTCCGCTAGATCTCCAGCACTCGGGGTGAACCCCTGCGTAACTCGGTCTAAAAGCCCTACTCTATTAGCCCTACCCCTGATGAATCCAGCTTGCTGGTGAAACATGTCGGGGGGCTTATGTGTTTTTTCCTTTTAATCAGCAGTATTAGTCAGGCTCTGAGTCAAACTCACAGTATATGTACATCTAGCTTGCTGCCCTCAGTCTTAGCTTAGTGAGGCCAGTAATACGCTACTATTTTACAGACTCTTGCTGTGTAGGGCTCTGGTCACTTTATATGACCAACCCACGTACACCTAAGGGGGTCAGCACTAACCGGTCTCTTGACTCTCATACATGAATATTAGTATCACGCCTTATGAAATCTAAGTAGCATTGCCTCTGTGATAACCATGAATAGGCGATTATTTGCCACAACCTTTTAGACCGAGCTACGCTGCTGCTGTAGCCCATCTGCCTCAAAGTTCGACATACTGTGCGTTCAGAGATGCTCTTCTGCCTACCTTGGTTGTAACGGGTGGCGATTTGAGTCACTGTTGCCTTTCTATCAGCTCGAACCAGTCTGCCCATTGTTCTCTGACCTCTGGCATCAACAAGGCATTTCCGCCCACAGAACTGCCGCTCACTGGATGTTTTTTCTTTTTCGGACCACTCTCTGTAAACCCTAGAGATGGTTGTGCGTGAAAATCCCAGTAGATCAGCAGTTTCTGAAATACTCAGATCAGCCCTTCTGGCACCAACAACCATGCCACGTTCAAAGGCAGGAACTGCAGGAGATTGTCTTGACCATGTCTACATGCCTAAATGCACTGAGTTGCCGCCATGTGATTGGCTGATTAGAAATTAAGTGTTAACGAGCAGTTGGACAGGTGTACCTAATAAAGTGGCCGTTGAGTGTATATTTATACTGTATATATATATATATTACACTTAGTGGATTTGCTATAATTTATTCAAAGGCCTTTAGTGTATTATAATGCATCTTATTAAGTGTATGTTTTATATTTGGGTCACAGAGGGTTGTTAGTTGCTTTTTGAGGGATATATATTATTTAAGAGCACACATTGAGGGAAAATAGTAAAGCAGCACAGTGAGACAGGGATCCAGTGCTAGATGAGGGTGCAGGCCTCAAGACAAACCCAGCTCAATGGATTACTGCAACTAAACAGACAAATGGAAGGAAGCAGCACAGCTGAAGAATCAACAGTTTATTCACCCATAGTAAAAAGTTTTGGTAGAACGTAAGAAGTATGGACATCTCCTTGCACTGTAAGGGGTAAGCAGTCTTGCTATTACAGCATCATCAATTAGGTCAATGTCCAAGAGGCAAACAAAAAAAATAGAACCAAAAAATTATAATAAAGTAATAATAAACATACAAACACCGTGGTCCAAATCAATAACTTTTATTAATCAATGTTCATGTTTAAACAGACAAACACTAGGAGCAGCAACATAAAAAAGGTTGCACATAGCCCGGGTGTAAACTAATAGAACATGTGGATATGTCTCTGTATATACAGGCGGTCCCCTACTTAAGAACACTTGACTTACATACGACCCCTAGTTACAAACGGACCTCTGGATATTGGTAATTTATTGTACTTTAGCCTTAGGAGTCACTGTGGCCTTTCTATCAGCGCGACCAGTCTGACCATTGTCTCTGACCTCTGGAATCAACAAGCATTTCCGCCACAGAACTGCCTCACGGATGTTTTTGCTTTTTCGGACCACTCTCATGAAACCCTAGAGATGGTTGTGCGTGACCCCAAACCCAGTAGATTCAGAGTTTCTGAAATACTCAGATCGCCCTTACTGGCCCAACAACCAGCCAAGTTCAAAGGCCAGGAATGCAGGAGATGGTCTTGACCATGGTCATACCTGCTAAGCACTGAGTTGCCGCCATGTGATTGGCTGAGTAAAATTAAGGTTAAACGAGCAGTTGGACAGTGTACCAATAAAGTGGCGTTGAGTGATATTTATACGTATACTATATATATTAACTTAGTGGATTGCTATAATTTATCAAAGGCTTTAGTGTATTATAATGCACTTATTAAGTGTATGTTTTATATTTGTAACAGGGGTTGTTAGTGCTTTGTGGGGATATATATTATTTAAGAGCCAAATGAGGGAAATGAAAGCAGCACAGTGAGGACGGGATCCCGTGCTAGATTGGGAGGGTGCAGCATCAAGGACAAAACCCAGCTCAATGGTTACTGCAACTAACAGACAACGAAAGATGGAGAAGCAGCACTATGCTGAGTTAATCCAAACAGTTTATTCTGACCACGTTGTAGTAAAAGTTTTGGTTAGTAACTCGTCCCTCCCTCTTAGAGGTATGGACATCTCCTTGCAATGTAAGGGGTAAGCAGTCTTGCTATTACAGCATCATCAATTAGGTCTATATCTCGAGGTGCAAACAACGATTGGAATACCTATGAAGCGATAAAGATGTCCTACAGAGGCGCTGGCATTTCGTTTAAAAGACAAAAAATATAATAGTCAGTACCATAAATAAACATTACAAACACGGCTCGCCCCGCTCCAAATTCCAAAAATTTTTTTTTTTATAATCAATGGTATGTTTAAACAGACAAAACACTACGAGCCGCAACATAAAAGAGGTGCACATAGCCGAGGGTAAACTGAATAGAAAATGGGGATATGTCTCTTATGTTATAACAGGCGGTTCTACTAAGACACTCGACTTACATACGACCCTAGTTACAACGGACCTCTGGATATTGGTAATGTATTGTACTTTAGCCTTAAGTACAATAAAGAGCTAGAACAGTTATCAGAAGTCGTCTGCAATGAAGCTTTAGTTGTTAATATGATGTCCCAACATTTTTAACAGTATCAATTCACAGGACCAGCAAAAAAAGTTCTACAAATTAAAAAAAAAACTTGAGCACTGATGGGGCGCTAGGAATAATCAGGAACAGAATTTGTGTCCAAAAAACTTAGCGATTATTCTGTGTAGTAAATATTTAAAGGTTATACTAATGTTTACTACTCAGAATAAATCGCTAAGTTTTTGGACACAAATTCTGTTCCTGGATTACTCCTAGCGCCCCCTCAGTGCTCACGTAGTTTTTTCTGCTTAAAATTTTTATGCTATTTACGGTCATTACCTGTTGATGACCGGTATTCTGAGTCTTGGGAGCAGCTTTTTGTATCCAGGAAACTAGTGTCTGCAGATCCACACGCTCCATCGGACCTTGAGCTGGACCCCAGGTTGGGCTATTTATACGCCATTTGAAGAATTCACAAGGTGAGCACCACATTGGGGATTCTTACTTTAAACATTACTCAGACAATATCACCCGAGGCGCCGCTCCTTGTGCCTTTTCTCTTTCTCTTGTATTCTACAAAAAAGTTCTGCCTGGGATTACAATGATAAAATATACAGTTCCGACTTACATACAAATTCAACTTAAGAACAAACCTACAGACCCTATCTTGTATGTAACCCAGGGACTGCCTGTAATAAAGTGCCATACAATTTAAAGACCAAGTAGGTCCTGGAATAACCTAAATAGAATGCATAGAGGGCAACAAGACCCATAAAACCCCTAAATCATCTCAGACATGCAAGGATGTCAATACACTTGATAGGAGGAGGCATAAATAGAGGGAACATAAAATGGAGTACAAATACAAACCACAAAGGCTGTGAGCGACTGTCCCGACACGTGTTTCGCCAAGCGCAGCTTCATCTGGGGGACTCAATGTCCAAGAGGGCAAAAGACACTGGGGAAATTTTAAAACTGGCATACATGAATCTCCACCCTGCCCACCAGTTTTCTGGCTTCTCCGACCCACATGCCATCCACATGTCACTTTGGGCCTGACAGGGCAAGAACGTGCACAGAGCGGGGTAAGCAACCTGCAGAGAAAATCCAGCAGAGATTTAATGTTAAAATGCTTATCAGCAAATAATTGATATAGTTTATGTAAGGAAAAGTTATACAATTTTCCTACGAAGGACCCTGAGGCTGCCTTCAGAAGATGTCTTTTATCACAATCTACCTGTGCTGAAATATGCTGCAATACATCAATATATTTTCTAGGATCTTATGAGGATTTGAATATTGGGTGCAATTTAAAAAAATTTTAAAGAACGTATATTGTGAGGGACCTGCTCAGCTTTCAAGTGACTATAAATTACACCATTATAGAAACTACACCTCTCAACGTATGAAAAACTAACTTTAAAAAGTATGTCAATCCTTAAAGTGTTTTCCAGGGGTTAAAACATAACAGAGGTGGAATTCACAATTTGAATTTTTTTTGGGACAATGCATCTAATTTTGGGGCCAAAAATTAAACATTCACAATGGGTGAAATGCTGAAATGTTCCACAAAGTTTGATACCCCATATGTGGTGTTTAACTGCAGTATGGGCACACCGCCTGGCATAGAACGGAAGAAGTGCCATTCAGAGCAGATTTTCATTGTTGCATTTTACAGGATATAAAATGTTCCTTTGTAATGTAGACATGTGGGGTAGAGATGAGCGAGCACTAAAATGCTCGGGTACTCGTTATTCGAGACTGAGTGCCTGTATGTGGCAGTCCAAAAAAGTTTTCAAACCAGAGGAGAAGGTAGCTGGTCCTCCAGAAAAATTACATAGATTGAGTGCCTGTATGTACATGGGCCAGGCATGGCACATGTGTCAGTCTGCCGAGTTGCAGAGCTGCCACCAGGTTACGGCCGTTGTCACACACAACCATGCCTGGCTTCAGGTTCAGTGCAAAGAGTGCCAAGAAAATATTCCCCACACCATGACACCACCACCACGAGCCTGAACCGTTGATACAAGGCAGGATGGATCCATGCTTTCATGTTGTTGACGCCAAATTCTGACCCTACCATCCGAATGTCGCAGCAGAAATCGAGACTCATCAGACCAGGCAACGTTTTTCCAATCTTCTACTGTCCAATTTCGATGAGCTTGTGCAAATTGTAGCCTCAGTTTCCTGTTCTTAGCTGAAAGGAGTGGCACCCGGTGTGGTCTTCTGCTGCTGTAGCCCATCTGCCTCAAAGTTCGACATACTGTGCGTTCAGAGATGCTCTTGTGCCTACCTTGGTTGTAACGGGTGGCGATTTGAGTCACTATTGCCTTTCTATCAGCTCGAACCAGTCTGCCCATTCTCCTCTGACCTACGGGACCCACAACGGGTGCTTATTACTCACTTTCACAAGTGCTCAGAAGTCAGGAAACTGAGCTAAACTTTGCACAGGCGGGTAATCGAAAGTGGACAGACGTAGTCAGATTGGTTATACAAAGTTCGGCCATGGGTATGATGAGCTCCGATACAAGGCTCGCGGACCCCATTCGGATTGTGGGTCAGAATTTTGGCCTGGTCAAACAACATGAAGCTGGGATCCATCCTTGTCCTTGTATCCACGGTCGGCTGGTGGGGTGGTGTCATGGTGTTTGGGGACTATTTTCTTATATTACAAAATTAAAGGGGATTTTTGCCCTTTCTTTATGTGCTAATTGCCTTCCACATATTGGTTCACGGCCAGGGAGTTAGTACATTTAGGAAAATGCAGAGCTGCCTCAGGCAAGAGAAGACTACCACCATATCCAGAGTTACAAAAGCAGATTGGTATGTCTTGATGACTAAAACGTTCACTTTTTATTAAATTCAAAATCAAATAGGAAAAATATTGTGTGGAGTGTTTACGACAAAAACGCTAGGCGAGTTGCCAATAAGTGCAACACTAATGGAGTCGGCTCATCAGGTCAATAAGGAGTATACATCACTATTAGGAGGTCACGCAGATCGAACTCATGCTGCTATGAATGTATAGTCCACTGAGAGCGTAGCTATAACGGAGAAGGGTAAAAGTGCAATCGAGAGCTACCGCTAGATCTCCGCGCAGAGTCGGGGTGAAACCCGAGTAAACTCAGTTTTACTAAGGAAGGTTAAGGCAAATAATGCTATTCACGTGTTATCAAAGAGGCACATGCTATCTTAGAATTTCATAAGGCGTGATAATAATTCTTCTATGTGGTATGAGAGGTCAGAGAGCGGTTAAGTGCGGACCCCCTTAGGTGTCGCGTGGGTTGGTAATGATCAAACGCAGACAGACGACCGTATAAAGCACGAGTCTGTACATAGTAGCGTATTACTGGCCCTCAGCCTAAGCTAAGAACTGCGGGCGCCAGCAAGCTTAGATGCTACATATTACGGTGCGTTGACTCAGAGCCTGACTATACTGACTGATTAAAAGGAAACAAACACAAAGCCGACCACGACCATGTCTCAACGTTAAGCTGGATGTCATCACGGGTAGGGTAATAGAGTAGGCGCATTCGACCGAGCGTACCGAGGTTGTTACGCCAGGGGTTCACCCCCCCTGACGCAGAGTGATGAGAGTTATCTAGCGAGATAGTCCTATCCTTTAGCTTCCCTCATAATGCTATATGTGTTACGCAGCCTTCGGGACATATTTACAATGCTTAAAGGCTCATAATAGGTCTAAGTGAATCAAATATCTAATAGTGAGTTAGGTACTCCTATGACCATGGAGCGACTCAAGTGTTCTAATTGACAACTCTCTAAAAGCGTTATGCAGTAACACGTCAACACAATTTTTTTCCTTATTTTATTTGATCTTTAATACAAAGTGACGTTTTTCATAACCAGATACAAGATTGTTTGTTCCGGATTACTGGCGTATCTTCTCACCTTTGCCTGAGGTTTCAGTCTGTTGCCACTTTCCCACTATGGGTAATATTTTTGGCACTCTTGGGACCCTGTGTGTACTACAATTGAGCCACGTGCCAACGCGACAGCACCTCCCGAGTATGTTTGTTGACTCTAATGTCCATCCGCTTTATGAACCACCAATTGGACCAACATCTTGATGAGGTACTTTCTAGCGGGACCTAATGCGCCAGTCATATAGCAGAAGTGAGAATCATATCAGACTGGTTTCTTGAAAACTATGACCATGAGCACTGTAACTCATTTGGCCTCACAGCACCAGATCTCCACAATACAATATGAAGCATCGTGGGATGTGGTGGAACGGGAAGATTCGCCATCATGGATTTGCAGCCGGACAAATATGCGGACACGTGTGATGCACCAATATGTACAATATGGCAAAATCTCTGAGAGATGCTTCCAGCACCTTGTTGAATCTATGACCATGAAAGAATCTTGAGGCAGTTCTGAAGGGCAAAAAGGGGGTTCCCAACCCGTACAGCATTGGTAACCTAATAAGTGGCCGGTGAGGTGTATATATATATATATATATATATATATATCTTCCAGTGTGTCAAACTATCTTTTTAGTATACAGTACACCATAAAATTATTGTGAATTCAGACATCACGGCTAGGTTACCCTTGAAAAATGTTCCATAGTTTATTGCTAAAACAAGATAGAATAAAATGTTAACTTCGATATTTGAGCCTGTTTTTTTCGTGCATATCTTAATTTATGTTGTTTAAGACATTTATCTACAACAGAATCCTTTCATCCACATTAATTTCCATTTTCCCTTATTCGTTCATAGATATGGCTATTATATAAACATATAGCTGTGGGATAATTATGCATAGTCACTTGTGTTGTATAGTAGAATATAATTGTATGTTATTTCTTTGTGTAATCTACATAGTTTGGGGTAAGATTCACATTTTCTTTGCTGCTATGTTCTAGAAAGTTCTATTTTTACTGGTATAAGTAAATAATACATCATAAGTATACATATCAAGTTTATGCACTAGGCTTCTCAGAACATTTGGCCCAGTTACTACTAGATTTTATCACACTTTGTTTTGCATGTGCTGTATTTTCTATACTTTTAATAATATAGTGAGGGTAGGCTCACAACACAGACGGATGGGCATCATGTTTTACAAACCAAGATCTGTAACGATATGAAGGTATGTAATTTCAAGCCACTAATAGCATGGTACAATTAATGTGTTATAATGTCTCCTGAGACCGAGCAGGACCTATTCTTTTGTCTACGCCTAACATGTCCAATTCCTCATTGTTACACAATTTCTAGACACATGTTCCAGTGGTACATGGAGGACAGATGACAAACATCTTTGTTCAATGGTGTTGCAGAATCTTCACCAGAACAGCTGATACAAGGATCAGTCCACCATACATGTGTATATAGTAATCTTTCCACACTATGCACTCTAATCACAGTTCTGTTTTGTTAAGGTGATGCCATTCATGATGTTTCAGAAATTTTAGTGTTCATACCCATTGGTGACCCAATTGTATTGATACATCTAGTGAGGAAATATTGGATCTCGACAAGATGTAGGGCTACTGCTCATGGGAAACGTCCTGTGTTTTCTTGTATTGGAGTGCACGTAGGATCAGAAACTCGGACCATGGCAGTGGTGGAGACAAGCAAGACCTTCCTGTTATTTTAGAAAGAGTTCAGGGTGCGAAGAAAAGCAGGGGCTGGATCACTGTTGTGACAACTTAAAAAACTACACATCTAGCTCCCATTACTGGACATCTGTGCAGGGGGCACTCTAAAGAGTGGGCACAAACAGGGTACCATTCAACTGGATCTTTTTGCGTGTTGTGAATCTCATCCCATTGGCCTTTCATAAGCAGGATCAGGACTGGTAGTGTTTATTGGCAATTATTTACGCCACATAGGCGCAATAGCATAATAAATCATGAGGCAAACATCTGTAAAAGAGGACCCCAATTGTAAGGCAAAATAGGTGGAAAAAACACACAGTGAATTGAGGGTATACATTCCAAAAAGCCACAAAAATAGGTGAAAAAACCATGAAAGAAGATAAATGACCCCCATGGTGTACAGGGAGAAAATCACTGTGCTAATGGAGATGAAAACCAAAAATTTGCTGTCCTAACAGGCAGGGGAGAGCCCAAGTCTAGTAGTATTGGAGAAGATTGGCTAGTGCAAGTAAGCCAAGACAGTTAGTAGTTGTAGGGGATCTCTATATCAGAAAGCAGAGTAATTTCTCAACCGGAATAGTTTGCTGTCTCTGTTACCAGGGTTCTCCTTTGGATTAAATTTACACTACCGCACTGGGAATTAGGGGTTGAGCACAGAACTGTCATGGTCTATGTTATACCATAATGACTGAATAGATGGGAGGTTGTGAGGTCCTTAATTCTCGGGGAATACACCTGTGCTATGTGCTATACCAGAGAAGAGAGGGAAGCTTAACACACTAACAAACATATGAAGTCAGGCTCAGTGCCAATAAATAACTATCAATCAATTTAAAGAAATTCATTGGAAAATAACGGTATGTGCAACAAATGACAGCACAGTATCGCAGCCAAAATGAAGTGAACATTGAGGCCCTGCATATTAGGTGGAACAACCTGGAATTGAGTTGGTGTAGATGAGGACATACGCTAGATGTATCAATGATTGGGTGTTACATTTTCCCCCCCCAAGGT
Source organism: Engystomops pustulosus (assembly GCA_019512145.1). Taxonomy (NCBI): domain Eukaryota; kingdom Metazoa; phylum Chordata; class Amphibia; order Anura; family Leptodactylidae; genus Engystomops; species Engystomops pustulosus. The sequence continues at coordinate 2,105 of WNYA01001745.1, read as the reverse complement.
TAAACACTTTTAGAAAGACGGGCCAAAAAAGAGTAGCCTGGTGATTTGTCTGTATATCATGAACAAGACTTGCAAAAACAAGTTGAAGGAGCTGAAACTTTGTGGGTGAGATTACAAGCTCAAGGAAGCTTTTTAGAAAAATGGTTTTGGTGTAACTATAGAGCCGAGGAAATTAGGTTAACTAATAAGCAGCAGGTTGAAAGGAGGATAGAGTATGATTTAGTGATCATTAACTCACACAAATATTAATGGGGGTCAAGGTCTTCTTCATCGTGAAACTTTTTACGAGACAATTTTATGGGACGTTTGTGGTAGAACCCACAAGTTACCTAATGAAAGGGGATGTGGTGCACATCTAATACTGCGAAAATTTTAGGCCTGTAAGCTAGTGAAAGTTTACAAAATATGAAAGATTACTAAGTAAGGACTACATACAGAGGTAGGTAAATAATGTAAATTAATGACAGTGAGCATGGGGGGTTAGAGTCACTGTGGCCTTTCTATCAGCGCGACCAGTCTGACCATTGTCTCTGACCTCTGGAATCAACAAGCATTTCCGCCACAGAACTGCCTCACGGATGTTTTTGCTTTTTCGGAACACTTTGTAAACCCTAGAGATTGGTTGTGCGTGACAAACCCAGTAGATTCAGCAGTTCTGAAATACTCGATCGCCCTTTGGCCCGAACAAGCCATGCCAGTTCAAAGGCAGGAAACTGCAGGAGATGTCTTGCACCATGGTCAACACTGCCAACGGCACTGAGTTGCCGCCATGTGAATTGGCTGATAGAAATTAAGGTTAACGAGCAGTTGGACAGTGTACAAATAAAGATGGCGTTGAGTGTATATTTATACATGTATATATATATATTACACTTAGTGGATTTGCTATAATTTATCAAAGGCTTTAGTGTATTAAAGCATTATTAAGTGTATGTTTTATATTTGGTAAACAGAGGGTTGTTAGTGCTTTGTGAGGGATAATATTATTTAAGAGCCCACAATTGAGGGAAATAGAAAGCAGCACAGTGAGACGGGATCCAGTGCTAGATTTTGGGGGAGGGTGCAGGCTCAAGGAAAACCCAGCTCAATGGATTACTGCAACTAAACAACAACGAAAATGGAGGGAACGCAGCACTATGCTGAGTCATATCCCACAGTTTTATTCGTACCCGTGTGTATAAAAGTTTTGTTTAGTAGACGCCTCCCCCCATCCTAGATTGGAGTATGGAATCTCCTTGCATGTAAAGGGTAAGCAGTCTTGCTATTACAGCATCATCAATTAGGTCAAGTCGGGTCCCAAGACTTGGACATTGACCTGAACTGTAAGAAGAGTTCCGTTATGAGGGCGTACCTCTCTTAAAAGACAAAAAATATAATAGTAGTACCCCATACTATAAACATTACACTATACATACGCGCTCGCGTCCCCAATTCCAAAAATTTTTTTTTCTTTATAATCAATGGTCATGTTTAAACAGATCAAAACACTACGAGCAGCAACATAAAAGAGGTGCACATAGCCAGGGTGTAAACTAATAGAAACATGGGGATATGTTCTGTATGTTATACAGGCGGTCATCTACTAAGAACACTCGAGCTTACATACGACCCCTAGTTACACGGACCTCTGGATATTGGTAATTTATTGTACTTTAGCCTTAAGTACAATAAAGAGCTAAGAACAGTTATCAGAAAGTCGTCATGCAATGAGCTGTAGTTGTTAATCATGATCCACATTTTTAAATTCCAATTTTCACAGGATACCAAAAAAAGTTCTACAAATTAAGAAAAAAAACTCTGGCACTGATGGGGCGCTAGGAAATAATCCAGGAACAGAATTTGTGTCCAAAAACTTAGCGATTTATTCTGTAGTAGTAAATATTAAAATGTTATACTACTGATTTACTACTACAGAATAAATCGCTAAGTTTTTGGACACAAATTCTGTTCTTGGATTACTTCCTAGCGCCCCATCAGTGCTCAGAGTTTTTTCTTTTAATTTTTATGCTATTTACGGTCATTACCTGTTGATGACCGGTATTCTGAGTCTTGGGAGCAGCTTTTTGTATCCAGGAAACTAGTGTCTGCAGATCCACACGCTCCAT
>WNYA01001744.1:41756-61235 GCA_019512145.1 Engystomops pustulosus | reverse complement strand
AGTCAAAGTAACACAGAACACAGCAGTTACCTGCTAAAGCCCCTCAAACTTAAGTCCCTTAAATGTAAGTCACACTTAAGACACTGCACACACTTCAGATCAATGCACACTCGCCGCCAAGCTCATACACTCGCTTTGCTAATGCTTTTTTAAAAGTTATCTGCCACAAAAATCTGCAGAGCTCACTGCACAAGATCTGGCTGCAAACCAGACGATGTCCTCATCCTCTGGCCGGGGGGTGAGGATATCTTCAACCACTTTGTTAAGAACCTCACTCACAACACAATAGGGATGAATTTCACCCCACTATGATTAATTTTCTGGACCTCAGCATTTACATTGACCCCAAAGGGGAACTTGGCTTCACTATTTACCGTAAAGTCACAGCCACCCACAGCTGGCACCCAGGAACACGCAGACAAGGGATCCCGGTTGGCCAGTATCTCCGGGCTAGGAGAAATTGCTCAGATGAGACTGATTTTGAAAGAGACTGTCAACCTCTTCAACCGCTTTAAAGTAAGAGGATATCCAAAAAGGGTGCTGAAGTGTGCCAAAACGACAGATAAGACACCCTCAGCAAAAGGGCAACATTGATAAAAAAACATCTGCAATTGGAGGCCGGCTGGATAGAGCGCCTGGACAGCCGGCATCCATAGGGCCGGGATGAGGGCTTCACCTCTGCTGCCTTCCTGTAGCTATCACTACATCTATAAGGACCTTCCCATATTCAGACTATACATCTTCTTCTACCCTTTCAATTTCCTAATCTTTAAGTAATGTCTTTTTTATTCAGGATATACACAGTTCTACATACAATTTCTTTTCTTTTGTCATATGAAATATGTTACTGATACTATCCCTCCGTTATTATTTTCCTGAACCTGACATTTGTGGATTTCCACCAGTCCCGTAGTTTCGCTTAAAACGAGAAACCCCTCTTACTCCTTCCACTAAAATCCCTTATGTAAGCAATGGCATTCTATATTATTACCTTTCTCTTCTTATGTCATACTTATGGTTAGTCTGACCGCTATCGAGTCGTGTGTTACGACATTACGGACTCTAAGTTTGCGCACGTGCGTATATGGTACATCATTTGAAAAGACTCCTAAGAAGATTACAATACACAGCGCTCTATGTTCGGGCGCATGCACCGAGTCCTGGACCGGTATCAAGTTCTATGTAACAGCACTACGGCACACATTACGATATTCTAAGTCTCTCTGAGTAGGAACTGACGTCTGACAGCTCAAACGGAGGTTATATATGTCAGCAGACCACACGTCTTGTCCACACTTAGCCCCGGCACCCCTGCGGACGCCACTGATGGTGAAACATGTCGGGGGGGCTGTAGTGTCTTATTTTTATTTAGCAGTCAGAGACCCAAATGAACTAGATAACAGCTAGACTAGTACTATAGGCAGGAGAAACCGAGGGATTGTGTGTGCATGGGTCGCTGGCGTGTGCCTAGGCATGGATGAAAATTAATCATAGTGGGGTGAAATTCATCCCTATTGTGTTGTGAGTGAGGGTGTTAACAAAGTGGTTGAAGATATCCTCACCCCCCGGCCAGAGGATGAGGACATCGTCAATATATCTGCCCCAGAAAAAAATGTGAAAAAAAACTGAGAGTGTCACAAAAAACATTTGTGGATTCCCACCACCCGAGAAAAAGGTTTGCATAAGTGGGCGCCCGAATGAATAATGGAGTGTGGGAGCTAATTCACCTCTGAATGTAGCCTGCTGAGGGCGTATTGTGAATGGACGCACCTCTAGGAATATCTGCTCTATTGAATGACTGAAAACAGTTACGAGAAAACACTGACCAGTGACACCTAGGGGCAGATTTACTTACCCGGTCCATTCGCGATCTAGTGGCGCGTTCTCTGTGGTGGATTCGGGTCCGGACGGGATTCACCAAGGTCGTGCGCCCGATGTCAACTAGGTGTCGCTGCTGCGCTGAAGTCCGTCACATTGCACTGAATTTCACCGTCCTACGCTGGGTGCAGGTAAGCGCATGTCAAGCGACACTTTTTTTTAAAAAAAATTTTCCGAATCCGTCGTTTTTTGTTTTTTTTTTATGGCCACGCCCCACGATTTCCGTCGCGTGCATGCCGGCGCCGATGTGCCACAATCCGAACGCGTGCCCCAAAACCCCAGGGCAACTCAGGGAAAATCGGCGCAAAACGGAAACATTCGGATAACCCGTTGGAAAAACGCAATTCGGGTCCTTAGTAAATGACCCCCCTAGTGTCCAAATCATCCAGTGTCCCTCACCCCAGTCACGGTGACGAGACCCACCGCATGAGAATAATACAGATATAGAAATAGGACCCACTGCATGGAAATAAGATCTCACTTCCCAACTAACTATAAAGTAATAAGTGACCAGCACCATACACCACAGCCAGGATACACCTATAGAACAATCCCCTATCGCTGGCTCTACTCTCTGTGTGCAGTGCTTAGTGATGTGCTTTATATATGGCTCTCCTCATTATGACCAATGGCGCTTAGTGAGGCCGCCTCAGGCCTTTTCTGTGATGACCCTGCTGTACCCAGACAGATGAACCAGCCGATGCCTGCTCAGGTATGGAGACCATGGAAGCTGTGGTGAACCAGGTGCAGAGTCCGGTTCAGATGGTTCAGAACCTGGAGGAATGTGTTCAGCAGTGAGAACAGCGCCCCCTTTCGTTTCAGGTCAGTCTGTGTTAGGATTAAAGTTAAGTTACTAGATAATTACAGACTAGATCCCAGTCCTCAGATAACGACCCCCAAAGGGTGGACATATTTCTGCTATTGTGGGGATCCTCAGGAACAGGCATTTTCTAGGGCTCCTGAATTGTCCTCTGTAGATTTACTTTTCTCTGGCCCTTCTCTAAGAGGAACCTGCCAATCCTCAAAGCCAGTTAGTGTTTACAGCAGGACAAGTGTCCTGCTGAGGGCTATTGTGTTGAGTTTAGGAAGTGGTTTGTTCCCTCTGGTGGGAATGATGGTGCTCTCTTCCTGATACTTTGAGAGACTTTCTTGTAAGCCGTCCTCGTCCGCTTGATGTGGCTTTGTCTCTGGTTGTTAAGATGGATGATCTGATCAGGTCTTCATTGTCATTTCCACAACTTTGGAGGAGATGTCCTCATCTCATTCCACTGAAGGAAAGGTCCTCCTTGTCATTACATCATGTACACGACAGGTCCTCCTCAGTATCTTATCAGCCCCAGTTCACAGGTCCTCATCATGATATCCAGTCCTTCAGCGTTGTTTTATCACCCTTGTTAATAAGTGCTCTGGGGGTGTTCCCATCTGTGCTTTAGCTTCACACTAGTAGTGTCTCACCCTCCCTAAGCACTTCCCCTCTCCATCGGCCTCACGTAATCTCAAAAAGTGGGAGGGGCTAGGTCTCCTGTGCAGTTTAACAGCCTATGAATCTACAGCGCAGATGGGCTTTGTTAACGCCCGCAGAGCCCTTTGGTTTCATTAGCATAATGATTTTAGAAAGAAGGAGGCCATGGAAAACAAGTGTAAGAAGATTCCCACAATCCCATATCCTGGATCTGAGTAATGTCCCTGGTTTATCAGGATGGATTTTGTTGGTGGATTTCCTGTAACATGACAGGTCCTCTTGATCATCTGGAGGACAGGCCCATGTCATCATATCCCCTCTGGACAAAGGTCTTTGATGATCCGGTCTTCCAGACATGGGGGCAGGTGCCGTATTCCTCAGTATATTGCGGCCATATACAGCGTATTGCATTGTGTGTCTTAGGCTCCATCATTCTGGACTCTCAGGATTACAGACTGATCGGGGTGGATCTCAGCGACGTGGCTGCTCTGGACTCTGCCTTGAATGGTGCCGGTCTGAGATGGGATTGTCCCACCCTCATCCTGGCTGAAGTGGTGCTGTGCTATATGGATCCAACACGGTAGGTGACCCTGTGATAACCCAATCCTTACCCCAGTTCTAACCACAGACTATGAAGAGTTCCTTTTTTTTTAAATGAGTTTCTTCTGGTTGGACCTGGGAAAATTTGCAAATATGTTTTCCAGGATTGGACCAGGAAAACCTAAGGCAGACCCCTTACCATCAAGCATGACTTACAAGAAGCCTAATAACTTGATGTGGGATTATATCTAATCTAGAAGGAATGTTCTGACCTGGTTGGGTCTCAGGGAATGGGTTTGGCTGAGTGAGAGGCTTGTGACAAGGGTCAGGAAGTAGGATTTCTCCTTATGGACTGTGACGGGGCACTTCAAGGGTCCTTGATTCCACAGCCAGACGATCCAGATGCAGCTCAGTTTCTTTATTTGTAATCCACTTATACAAGGAAAGCGCTGGAGATGCCTCAACTCCCAGACCAGAAAGTCCTTAGACTCTTCTCTTAGCCGCTTCTCATCTTCACCCTGGCCACAGCATCAGATCCTAGATCCTCCTAGGACACAACACTCTGCTCCCACCAACTCTGACTGATCAGCCTTTGTTCTGGTAGAGGAAAACATAATGAGTGGCCATGGCCTAACACCCTCCCCCACAGAGTAAACAATGTCCTCTCCTCCCCCAGACACTCCACAGAGGAGCGGCTCCACAATGTCTACCAGTGTAGTTATCTAGCTAAGCCCCCTCCAGGCTCCGGGATACCGCATTCCCTCCCACCTAATAATATGTTGACACATACTAGCACATAACATTTCAAAGGGTTTACAAAAATTAAACAATAGGCCATGTCCCATCACATGGACACTTTGCCAATTAAGGCCCCCTTATAGGTGTGTAGAGACTAATAGCCATTGATGCTCCACTAGGGAATTCTTGTAAGTAATGCTTGGTGGTGAGGAATCTTCCTCTCAAGATTTTTTTTTCCCACCCTGAAAACATATTTGCATAATTTCCCAGAATTACCTGGTGGAGAATCAATGGCCCGAAGTCTCTATATGGCTGTAAAGTGGCCTTAATTGGCTCCTCTTGCTCTGACCTCTCCCAGTGTCTTGTTTTCTCCACTCTGTAGATCGAAGGCTTCGGTTGGCTGGGTGGCTCATCCTTTCCTCTTGCTCTGACCGCTCACTGTCTCTTGTTTTCTCCATCCTGTAGATTGGAGGCTGTGATTGGCTGGGTGGCTCATCGTCTCCTCTTGCTCTGACCTCTCCCTGTGTCTTGTTCTCTCCACCCTGCAGATGGGAGGCTGTGATTGGCTGGGTGGCTCATAATCTCCTCTTGCTCTGACCTCTTTTTGTGTCTTGTTCTCTCCACCCTGTAGATGGGAGGCTGTGATTGGCTGGGTGGCTCATCGTCTCCTTTTGCTCTGACCTCTTCGTGTGTCTTGTTGTCTCCACCCTGTAGATGGGAGGCTGTGATTGGCTGGGTGGCTCATCGTCTCCTCTTGCTCTGACCTCTTCGTGTGTCTTGTTCTCTCCACCCTGCAGATGGGAGGCTGTGATTGGCTGGGTGGCTCATCGTCTCCTCTTGCTCTGACTTCTCCCTGTGTCTTGTTCTCTCCACTCTGTAAATTGGAGGCTGTGATTGGCTGGGTGGCTTATAATCTCCTCTTGCTCTGACCTCTCCCTGTGTCTTGTTCTCTCCACCCTGCAGATGGGAGGCTGTGATTGGCTGGGTGGCTCATCGTCTCCTCTTGCTCTGACTTCTCCCTGTGTCTTGTTCTCTACACCCTGTAGATCGGAGGCTTTGGTTGGCTTGGTGGCTCATCGTCTCCTCTTGCTCTGACTTCTCCCTGTGTCTTGTTCTCTCCACCCTGTAGATGGGAGGCTGTGATTGGCTGGGTGGCTCATCGTCTCCTCTTGCTCTGATCTCTCCCTGTGTCTTGTTCTCTCCACCCTGTAGATGGGAGGCTGTGATTGGCTGGGTGGCTCATCTTCTCCTCTTGCTCTGACCTCTCCCTTTCTCTTGTTCTCTCTCCCCTGTAGATTGGAGGCTGTGATTGGCTGGGTGGCTCATCGTCTCCTCTTGCTCTGACCTCTCCCTGTGTCTTGTTCTCTCCACCCTGTAGATCGGAGGCTGTGATTGGTTGGGTGGCTCATTGTCTCCTCTTGCTCTGACCTCTACGTGTGTCTTGTTCTCTCCACCCTGCAGATCGGAGGCTGTGATTGGCTGGGCGGCTCAGCGTTTCCTCCACTCTCGTTTTGTGCTGTATGAGCAGTTCTTCCCAGAAGATGCTTTTGGTCAGGTCATGGTCAGTCACTTTGAGGCCCTGAATTCTGCTCTTCGCTCTGTGAGTGTTTACCCGCAGCTCCAGGACCAGGAGCAAAGGTTTCTGCGGAAGGTAGGAAGCCTGGATGTTGTTAGTATTGGTGCTGTGTGTAGGTCATAGTGACTCCTACATGTGTCAGGGTAAAGGATTATGTTGAGTACTGGCACATGGGACAGATAAACTGATTAAGTCTTTAAACCTCTTCACCTGGTGCTGCATGTCTTTCAAGGAGGCAGTACTCTCTGTATCTCCATCATATATACAAGGAGGCAGTACTATCCGTATCTCCATCATATATACACGGAGGTAGTACTATCTGTATCTCCATCATATATACACGGAGGCAGTACTATCTGTATCTCCATCATATATACAAGGAGGCAGTACTATCTGTATCGCCATCATATATACAAGGAGGCAGTGCTATCCTGATCTCCATCATATATACAAGGAGGCAGTACTATCTGTATCATCTGGCACCCCCACTCTTGAACCCTACATTACTTCCCACCTGCCACACTATCTGCCCCCACTCTGCACCTCCATATACTTCACCTCCCGCCCCACAACACATTGCCCCCCACTCGCCACCTCATACTTCCTTCCCCCCAACACATCTGCCCCTCATCTTGCACTCCATACTCCTCCACCCTCACATACTGCCCCTCACTCTGCACCCCATACTTCCCTCCCACACCACATATGCGCCCCTCACTCTGCCACCTCCGATCACTTCTCTCCCCACACCCATCTGCCCCCTCACTCTGACCTCCATACTTCCACTCCACCCCATTGCCCATCTGCCCCATTCCTCCCGCACACCCTGCCCCATACTATCTCCTATTCCTCCCTCACCCAATTGCCCCTCACGCCTCTCTTCGCCACACATGCCTCACATACCTCATACTTCCTCCCCCCACCCATCTGGGCCCCTCACTCATGCACCTATCCCAATACTACCATCCCACCCAACACATCTGGCCCCCTCACTCTGCACCTCATACTTCCTCCCCCACCCATCTGCCCCTCACTGCACCTCAGTATTCCCTCCCACCCACCCCTCACTCTGCAACCAACTCCTTACCACCTCCCCTGCACCTCCATACTTCACCTCCCTGCACCCATCTGACCCCTCACTCTGCACCTCCATACTTTCTCCCCCCACCCATCTGCCCCTACCTGTGCAACTCCATACTTCCTCCCCAATCACCCATCTGCCCACCTCATCAGACTCACAACTTCCTACCCCACCCATCTGCCCCTCACTGCACCTCATACTTCCCTCCACCACACCCATCTGCCCTATCGCACCTCTATCCTCATGACCCATGCCGCATACTGCCCTCCTACTTCTCGTCCAGCACCCATCTGCCCCTCACTATGGCACATCCAGTTACTTCTCTCCCCAACCCATTTGCCCCTCTCACTGCACCTCCATACTTCTCCCCAACCCATCTGCCCCCTCGACTCTGCACCTCCATTATCTCTCTCCCCACAACCATATGCCCCCTCACTCTGCACCCCATACCATATAATCTCCCGCACCCATATGCCCCCGTCACTCTGCACCTCCATATCTCTCCCACACCATCTGCCCCCACTCTGCACCTCCATACTTCTTCTCCCCACACCCATCTGCCCCCGCACTCTGCACCTCCATACTTCTCTCCCCAACCAGCCAACGAGTTGCCCGAGCCAGAACTTGCCATATATCAATGCCCGCAAGCTACTCTCACCACAGAAATTGACTCTAGATCCAATCTGCACCTCCGATGACAATCTTCCACACCCATCGCACCCACTGCATCCAGCCCTCAACATCTGCCCCCCTCGACCGCAATATACTCTCTCACACACACGTCCCAGAGGTTAAACTTCAGGCAAAACATCCACAGTCTATAATCACATAACCCTAATCCGCCACACAGCAGAGTTGATACCATGCCTCATTAAGCCACCCCAGAAGTATATCTGGGCTACACATGCCCCACAGCAAGTATATCACCTCAACTCCCAACACAGCAGTATTCCCCCCCACTCACACGACAATAATAGCCCCACCCCCCACAGCAGTATATACCCCCGCACACACCCACACAGCAGTATATACCCCCTCACCCACCATCCCCAACAGCGGTTATAACCTCAACATCCCCACACAGCAGTATATACCTCAACACATCTCACACAGCTTGATGTTATAGCCCCCTCACCACATCCCACACAGCAGTATATACCCCTCACACATCCCCCACACAGCAGTATATACCCCTCACACACCCCACACAGCATATATACCCCTCACACACCCCACACAGCAGTATATACCCCTCACCACTCCCACACAGCAGTATATACCCCTCACACATCCCACACAAGCCAGTATAACACCCTAACACACATCCCACACAGCAGTATATACCCTCAAACAACAACAGCAGTTATTACCTCACACACCCCATCACAACTATTTCTCCACACCACACAGCAGTATTATACCCCCTCACAATCCACCACCAGCCAGATATACCCCTCACCACATCTCCACAAGAGCAGTTATAACCCCGCACACACCCCACACAGCAGTATAACCCCACACACACCCCACACAGCAGTATCTACCCCTCACACACCCCACACAGCAGGATATACCCCACACACGTATCACCCCCCTAACAACACCACCAGTAAACACAACCCCACACAGCAGTATCCCCCTACCCAAGAGTTCTACCAAGCAGATTCCCTCAACGGTGTAAGGAAAGCATACATGGCACAGATGTCAACAGTTGATAGCAATGCCACTTATGGTGAAGTCCATAGTTCTAATGGGATTTACAATCGGAAATATGCCACAGAAAGAAGAATTACAGTCAAAGTAACACAGAAACAGAACACAGCATTTACCTGCTAAAGCCCCTCAAACTGAAGTCCCTAAATGTAAGCAACACTTAAGGACATGCAACACTTCAGATCAATGCACACTCGCCGCCATAGCTAATACACTCGCTTTGCTAAATGCTTTTTTAAAAGTTATCTGCCACAAAAAATCTGCGAGGAGCCATCGGCACTAAATCTGCTGCAAACCAGACGATGTCTATCATCCTCTGCCGGGGGGTGTGAGGATATCTTAACCACTTTGTAAGAAACCTCACTCACAACACAATAGGGATGAATTCACCCCACTATGATTAATTTCTGGACCTCAGCATTAGCATTGAGCCCCAAAGGGGAATGGGTGCTACTATTACCGTAAAGTCACAGCCCCCCACAGCTGGCACCAGGAACACGCAGAAAAGGGATCCCGCGTTGGCCAGTTCTCGGGTCTAGGAGAAATTGCTCAGATGAGACTGATTTTGAAAAGAGACTGTCACCTCTTCAAACCGCTTTAAGTAAGAGGAAGTCAAAAAAGGGTGCTTCTGAAGTGTCGCCAAAACAGTGAGAAGACGACACCTCAGGCAAAAGGGCACATTGATAAAAAAACATCTGCAAATTGGAGGGCTGGATAGAGCGCCCCTGGACAAGCGCGGCATCCATAGGGCCGGATGAGGGCTTCACCTCTGCTGCCTTCCGTAGCATCACTTACATCTATAAGGACCCTTCCCATATTAGACCTAGTACATTCTTCTCACCTTTCAATTTCCTAATCTTTAAGTAATGTCTTTTTTTTTATCAGGATATACACAGTTTCTACATACAATTTCTTTTCGCTTTTGTCAATATGAAATTATGTTACTGATACTATCCCTCCGTTATTAGTTTCTGACCTGCCATTTGTGGATTCCAGCAGTCCCGTTAGTTGTGCTTAAAACGAGAAACCCCTCTTACTCTATTCCACTAAAATCCCTCCTTAGTGTAAGCCATGGCATCATATAGACCTTTCTCTTCTTATGTCATACTTATGGTTAGTCTGACCGCTTATCGCAGTCATGTGGTTACGACATACGGACTCTAAGTTGCGCACGTGCGTAATATGGTACAGCATTTGAAAAAGACTCTATAGAAGGATTACAAGTCACATGCTCTAATGTTCGGGCGCATGCACCGAGTCCTGGACCGGTATCAGTTCTATGTAACGCATACGGCACACGTACGATATCTAGTCTCTCTGAGTAGGAACTGAGTTATGGACAAGCTCAAACGGAGGTTATTATGTCAGCAGATCACACGTCGTGTCCACACTTAGCCCGGCACCCCTGCGGACGCCACTGATGGTGAAACATGGTCGGGGGGGGTGTAGTGTTGTCGATTTTTATTTAGCAGTCGGACCCAAATGAACTAGGATAACAGCTAGACTAGTACTATAGGCAAGGAGGAAACCGAGGGATTGTGTGTGCATGGGTCGACTGGCGTGTGCCTAGGCATGGATGAAAATTAATCATATGGGGGGTGAAAGTTCATCCCCTATTGGTTGTGAGGGAGGGTGTTAAACAAAGTGTGAAGGATATCCTCCCCCCGGGCCAGAGGATGAGGACATCGTCAATATATCTGCCCAGAAAAAAATGTGAAATACAAAAACGAGGAACGGAGTGTCACACAAAAAAACATTGTGGATCCCACCACACGAGAAAAAAGGTTTGCATAATGGGCGCTCCGAATGATAATGGAGTGTGGGAGAGCTAATTCACCTCGGATGTAGCCTGCTGAGGCGTATTGTGAATGGACGCACCTTAGGAATATCTGCTCTATGAATGACTGAAACAGTTACGAGAAAAACTGACGCAGTGACACCTAGGGCAGATTTTACTTACCGCGGTCATTCGCGATCTATGGCGCGCCTTCTATGTGGTGGATTTCGGGTGTCCGGACGGTCGGGTTCACCAAGGTCGTGCGCCCGATGTTCAACTAGTGTTCGTCGCTGATGCGCTGAAAGTCCGTTACATTGCGAATGTGAATTTACCGTCCTCCGCTGGGTGGCAGGAAGCGCATGTTCAAGCGACACTGTTTTTGAAAAAAATTTCCGAATCTCGTCGTTTTTTGTTTTTTTTTTTTATGCGCCACGCCCCACGATTTGCCGTCGCGTTTGCATGCCGGCGGCCGACTGTGCAACATCCGAACGGTGCCCAAAACCCCAGGGCAAACTCAGGGAAAATCGGCGCAAAACGGAAAACATTGGAAAACCGTTGGAAAAAGCAAATTCGCCGGCCCTTAGTAAATGACCCTCCCTAGTGTCCAATCATCACAGTGTCCTCACCCCGGTCACGGTGCGAGACCCACACCGAATGGAGATAATGACAGATATAGAAATGGACCCACTGCCATGGAAATAAGATCTTCACTTCCCAAAACTAACATAATAAAGTAATAGGCCAGCACATACACCACAGCCAGGATACACCTATAGAAACAATCCCCTATCGCTGGCCTCTCACTCTCTGTGCAGGCTAGTGGATGTGCTTTAATATGGCTTCTCCTCATATGACACAATGCGCTTAGTGAGGCCGCCTCAGGCCTTTTCTGTGATGACCCTCGCTGTACCCAGACAGATGAAACCAGGCCGATCGATGCTCTGTCAGGTATGGAGACCATGGAAGCTGTGGTGAACCAGGTGCACGAGTCCGGTTCAGATGGTGTCAAGAAACTGGAGGAATGTGTTTCAGCAGTGAGAACAGCGCCCCCTTTAGTTCAGGTCAGTCTGGTTAGGATTAAAGGATTAAAGTAAGTACTAGTAATTACAGACTAGATTCCAGTCTCAGATAAAACGACCCCAAAGGGTGGACATATTTCTGCTATTGTGGGCTCCTCAGGAACAGGCATTTCTAGGGCTCCGGAATTGTCCTCTGTAGATTTACTTTCTCTGGCCATCTTAAGAGGAAACCTGCCAATCCTCAAAGCCAGTTACGTGTTTACAGCGCGGACAAGTGTCCTGTGAGGGCTTATTGTGTTGAGTTAGGAAAGTGGTTTTTACCTGGTGGGGATAGATGGCTGCTATCGTTCTGGATACGTTTGAGAGGACTTTCTTGTAAGCCGTCCTAGTCCGCGATGTGCTTTGTATCTGGTTGTTAAGATGGGAATGATCGATCAGGTCTTCATTGTCATTTCCACAAACTTTGGAGCAGATGATATCTATGTCATTCCAATGAAGGAAAAGGTCCTCCGTCTATTAGAATTCTACACGAACAGGTCCTCCTCAGTATCCTATCAGCCCATTCACAGGTCCTCATCATGATCTCCAGTCTCAGCGTTGTGTTAACCCTTGTAATAAGGTCTAGGGGGTGTTCCCATCGTGTTTAGCTTCACACTGAGTGAGTGTCTCACCCTCCCTAGCACTTCCCCTCTCCTCGGCCTGCACGTAATCTCAAAAGTGGGAGGGGCTAGGTCTCCTGTGCGCAGTTTAAACCAGCCTAGAGATCTTACAGCGGCAGATGGGCTTTGTAAACCGCCCGCAGAGCCCTTTGGTTTCATAGCTAATGATTTTAGAAGAAGGAGCCATGGGAAAAACCAAGGTAGAAGATTCCCACAATCCCATATCCTGGATCTGAGTAATGTCCCTGGTTACTGAGGATGGATTTGTTGGTAGATTTTCCTGTAACATTGACAGGTCATGCTGATCATCTGAGCACAGGTCAAGTCACATATCCCTCTTGGAGACAAAGGTCTTTGATGATCCGGCGTCACAGAACATGGGGCAGGGTGCCGTAGCCTCAGTATATGGGGCATATACAGCGTTATTGCATTGGTGTTTAGGCTCCATCATCTGACTCTAGCGATACAGACTGTCGGGGTGGATTAAGCGACTGGCTGCTATGGACTCATGCCTTGAAATGGTTGCCGGTTGAGTATGGATGTGTCCACCCCCACCTGCTAGGAACTCCTGGCAATGAGTGCGGTGCTATATGGATCCAACACGGGGTAGGTGACCTGTGATAAACCCCAAATCCTTACCCCAGTTCTAACCACAGACTGATGAAGAGTTCCTTTTTTTTAAATGAGTTCTTCTGGGGGACCTGCGGAAAATTGCAATATGTTTTCAAGGATTGGACCAGGAAAACCTAAAGCGAGGCCCGCTACATCAAAGCATGAATCAAGAACCTAATAAACTTGATGTGGGAATAATTAATCCTAGAAGGAATGTTCTGACATGGTTGGGTCATCAGGGAATGGGTTTGGGAGCTGAGAGGCTGGACAAAGGGTCAGGAAGTGGATTCTCCTATGGACTGGACGGGGCATTCAAGGGTCCTTGATTCCACAGCCCAGACCGATCAGATGCAGGCTCACGTTTCTTTATTTGTAAATCCACTTATACAAAGAGGAAAAGGATGGAGATGCCTCAAACTCCCAGACCGAGAAAGTCATTAGACTCTTCTCTTTAGCCGTTCTCATATCACCTGGCCACAGGCATTCAGATCCTAGATCCCTCCTAGGACCAACACTGCGTCCACGCACTTCTGGAACTGATAAGCCTTTGTTTGGTAGAGGAAAAATAATGAGTGGTCCAGTGGCCCTAACACCCTCCCGCACACAGAGTTAAACAATGTATCTCTCATCCCCCAGACACTACAACATGAGGAGCGGCTCCACAATGGTCTACCGGAGTATCTAAGCTAGCCCCTCAGGGCTCGGGATACGCTTCCCCTCCCTACCTAATAATATGGTGACACAGTACTAGCACATAACTTTCAAAGGGTTTACAAAAATTAAACATATAGGCATGTCCCATCACATGGACACTTGCCAATTAAGGCCCCCCTTATTAGGTGGTTGTAGAGCTATATGCCATGATGTCTCACGAGGGAATTCTTGTAAAGAATGCTTGGTGGTGAGTAATCTTTCTCAAGATTTTTTTCCCACCCTGAAAAACATATTTGCAAATTTCCCAGCATTACCGTGGTGGAGAATCCAATGGCGCCAGAGTTCTATATGGCGTGGTAAAGGGACAATCGGACTCCTCTGCTCTGACCTCACCTGGGTCTTGTTTTCTCCACTCTGTAGATCGAAGGCTTCGGTTGCTGGGTGGACTTCATCCTTTCCTGGCTTGATTACTGTCACTGTCTCTTGGTTTTCTCCATGACCTTGTAGATTGCGGCTGCTGATGGCTGGCGTGGCATCCATAAATTCTCTCTTGCTCTGACCTCTCCCTGTGGTCTTGTGCTCTTCACCTGCAGCATGGGAGGCTGTGTGTCGTGGCTGGGTTGGTAATAATCTCTTCCTGCTATTGACGCTCTTTTGTGTCTTTGTTTTCTCCACCCGTGTAGATGTGGAGGCTGTGATTGGCTGGGGTGGCTCATCGTCTCCTTTTGCTCTTGATACTCTTCGGGGTTCTTTTGGTCTCCACCTGTAGATGGGAGGCTGGTGTTGGTGGGTTGGCTCATAGTCCTCCTCTGCTCTGACCTCGTCGTGGTATGTTTTCTCTCACATGCAGAGGAGCTGGGAGGATGTGATTGGACTGGTTGTGCTCATCGTCCTCTCTTGCTCTGATTTACTCCCTGTGTCTTGTTCTCTCCACTCTGTAAATTGGAGGGGGGGGGGACTGTGATTGTGGGGGCGAAATTCTCTGTGACTTCGACCTCATCCCTGTGTTCTTGTCTCTCCACCCTGCAGATGGGAGGCTGTGATTGGGGGTGGCTAATCGTTCTCTGCTTGAACCCTCCTGTGTCTTGTTCTTTCACCTGTAGATGGGAGGCCGTGTGATTGGCTGGGGGTCCATTCGTCTCCTCTTGTCTGACCTCTCCTGGTGTCTTGTCTCTTTCCACCGTAGATGGAGCTTGTGATTCGGCTGCGGTGGACTCATCGGTCCTCTTTGCTCGACCTCTATCCTGTGTCTTGTCTCTCACTCTGTAGAATCGGAGGCTTACGGTAGCTGGGGCTCATCGTCCCTTTGCTCGACATTCTCCGTGTCTTGTCTACTTACACACTGAGATCGGAGGGAGGGCTTGGTTGGCTTGGTGGCTATCGTCTCTTCGCTCTACCTCTCGTGTGTAGTCTTGTTTTCCACACTGTAGATGGGGGTGCTGTGATTGGTGGGGGATCATCGTCTCCCTCTTGCTCTGCCTTCCTGTGTCTTGTTCTCCAACCTTGTTAGATGGGAGGCGTGAATTGTGCTGGGTGCTCATCGTCTACTCTTGCTCTGACTTCTCCTGTGGTCTTGTTCCTCACCTGACAGATCGGAGGCGGGATGGGACTGGGTGGCTCATTTGTTCCTCTTGCTATGGACCTAACGTAGTTGCTGTTCTATCCACCCTTGCAGATCGGAGGCGTGTGTGATTTGGCTGGGTGTGCTCATGTTCCTCTTTGCTCCTGACCTTCCCTGTGTCTTGTTCTCTCCAACCATGCCCTGTGGATGGGAGGCTTTGTTGGATGGTGGCTCATGTCTCCACTTGCTCTGACCTATCCCTGTGATCTTGTCTCTCCACCCTGTAGATCGGAGCCTGTTATTGGTTAGTTGGTATTGTCTCTTTGCTCTGACCTCTACGTGTGTCTTGTTCTCTCAAATCCCATGCCCAGATCGGAGGCGCGGTGATTGGGCGGGTCGGGTGGGCTCATGTCTCTCTTTTGCTCTGCACCTTCTGCTGTGTACTTGTCCTCCCACCCGGTGAGATTCGGAGGCTGTTGTGATTGGTTGGGTGGGTCATTGTCTCCTCTGCTCGAACCTCTACGTGTGTCTTGGTTCTCTCCACCCTGCAGATCGGAGAGTGTGATTGTGGGCGGCTCAGCGTTTTCACCCACTCTCGTTTTGTGCTGCTGATATGAGCAGTCTTCCCAAGATGCTTTTGGTCAGGTCCCACTGGTCAGTCACTTGTGAGCCATTGAATTCTGTATCTCGCGTTCTTGTGAGGTTTATTCTCCCGCGTAGCTCCAGGACCTAGGAGCAAGAGGTTTCGCGGAGGTAGGACAGCCTGGATGTTGTTAGTATTGTGATGTGTGTAGGTATAGTGACTCCTACATGTGTCAGGGTAAAGGATTAGTTGAGTACTGGCACATGGGACACAGTAAACGATTAAGTCTTAAAACCTCTCACCTGGTTGCGCAGCTTTCAAGGATTGGCAGTAGTACTCTCGTATCTCTCATCATATATATCAAGGAGAGTAATATCCTATATCCATAAATATATCAAAAGGACGGGAAGGGTAGTACTATCTGTATCTCCATATACGAGGCATATACCGAGAAATCTAAGAGCAGTACTATCTGTATCTCCTCAGATATACAAGGAAGGCAGTCTTTGTACCATCATATATACAAAGGGGCAGTACTATCTGAGTCATCCATATATATACTAAGGAAGCAGTACTATCTGGATGCTCCATACTTATACAAGGATGGCAGTACTATCTGTATCTCACATATATACAAGGAGGCAGGCGTAATATCTGTATCTCCAAAGCTACAAAGAGCGATGTTATTTACAGATAGACAGAGGCAGTACATCGTATCTCACATTAAATACAAGGAGCATACTATCTGGATCTCATCAATATACCAAGAGCAGTAAGCCAGTATACTATATGTATGTAATATATATACCAAGGAGGCAGATTACTACTGTATCTCATCATAGTATACAAGGACGGCACAGACGATCTGTATTCCATCATATATATCAGGAGGCTAGTAAGTACTCTGATTCTCCATCCTATATAAAGGAGGCAGTACTATCTGTATACTCATCATATACAAGAGGCCAGTACTATCTGTATGCTCATCATATATACAAGGAGGCTAGAGTATATCTGTATTACTACATTATACAAGGAGGCAGAGTACTATTCATGTATGTATTCATCCATAATATACAATGGAGGCAAGTACTATCTGTGTCTCCTCAGATATACAAGGAGGCAAGTACTTATCTGATGTTCATTCTAATATACAGGAGGTCAGTTACTATCCTGATCTCCATCAGATATCCAAGGAGGCAGATTACTATCGGTATCTCTATCAGAATACAGGAGGCAGGTACTAGCTGTATACCTATCAGATTACAAAGAGCAGTACTATCGTTATCTCCACAGCTATACAAGAAAGCAGTACTATCTGTATCTACTAATATACCAAGGAGGCGTACTATCTGTATCGGTCATCATATATACAAGGAGGCAGAGTACTATCTTGATCCTTACAAACAGTACATCCGGTAATTTTATATACTAGGAGACAGTACTATCTGTACATCAGTACTGTCCAGCATGGTGGGGGTGGTGATGGGGTTGTTCTGCAGTCCCTGCTCCTTGTAGTCACTGACCATGATGTCTGTGCCTCGCAATGTTCTGTCAGATGTGAGGCGTCTGTCCTACAGCTAAGAGACATACACTCGGCAGTCACAAGTCACCACGGCACCAAAAACTTTACTAGAATAAAACAAGAAGTGATTATATTTCTAAAGCTAATGATCACGTTAGAAGCAACATGAGGGCCACACTGACTTATGAGAGGATTAACAAGGATAGCCAAGTGATGGGGGTTCACATATATATAGGGCGCATCATGGAATATACATGTAGGTAGGACCTCACTGAGTCCTCATGATGATCTTAGTGAGGAGCCGGGTTGTAGTAATGTGACCCGTCCAAATGGGGAGACACTTACCGGATTACAAGGTATAGAAGAGAGGAACATGTGAGGAGGCGGTGATACCGTCCCTGTGTGATCTCCTGCTGTATTATGGCCGGAGGCGGGAAGAGGAAAAACTAACAGGAGCCAATGCACAAAGAGGAGAGAAAAAGAAGAAAACTACAGGAATATATGAAAATCCTATTAAAACTTGGTAGTGCAAGAGACCCGAGGGGTACCGGCAGAAGGACGGCGGAAGGCGAGGGGGAGTGAGAGAGTGAGCGAGAGATGAGTAGAGTAGGGGGAAGGAGGGAGCAGTGTAGGAGGTAGGGAGACGGGAGAGGGTCGGGGGAACGGGAGGAGAGGGTAGGGGGAAGCGGAGCGAGAGAGTGATGGGGAAAGCGGAAAGGAGAGTGTAGGGGGGAAGCGGAGAGGAGATGAGAGGTGAGGGGGTAGAAAGCGGGGCGAGAGTGTAGGGGGAAGGGAAGACGAAGAGAGGGGAGATGGAGAGTGTAGGGTGGGAAGTGGATGGGAAGGGAGAGGGAGGGGGAGCGGAGGGGAGTGTAGGGGGGAGGTATAGCGGGAGGGAGAGTGTAGGGGGAAGAGTGAGGGAGAGTGGTAATCGGGGGGAGGACGCGGGACTGGGAGAGGGTAGGGGGAAGAGGAGGGAGAGGTAGGAAGGGGAAGAGGAGGAGAGGTGTATGGGGGACGAGGAGGGAGGGGGTAGGGGGAAGAGGAGCGGAGGGTGGGAGGGGAAAAGAGGAGGGAGGGTGAGGGGGAGGGGGAGAGGAGGGACAGGTGAGGGGGTAGGGGGAAGAGGAGGGCAGAGGGGTGTAGGGGGAAGATTGGAGGGAGGGTAGGAGGGGGAAGAGGGAGGGGAGGGTAGGAGGGGGAAGAGGCAGGAGCGGTAGGAGGCAGTGGGGGGGAGCGGTAGGAGCGGGGAGGTGGAGGGAAGTAGGAGGGAGGGTGGAGGAGGGGGAAGAGGACGGGAGGGGGGTCCAGGCGGGGGAAGCGGATTGTCCAGGGGGGAGGGTCGGAAGGCGGGGGAAGCGGAGGGAGGGTCGGAGGCGGGGGAGCGGATGGGAGAGGGTTCGGAGGGGGGGAAAGCGGATGGAAGGGTAGGAGGAGGGGGGCAGGAGGAGAGAGGGTAGGAGGGGGGGGGAGGAGGAGAGAGAGGGAGGATGGGGGGGGGAGGAGGAGAGGAGGGGTCGGGATGGGGGGGGGGGAGGAGGCGTGCGGCGGGTCGGGAGGGGGGGGAGGAGGAGCGAGGGGCGGAGGGGGGGAGAAGATTAGATAGAGAGAGAGGTGGAGGGGGTTTGTGGAAGAGGAGGGGTCGGGAGGGGGAATGAGAGAGAGAGTTCGGGGGGGGGGGGGGGGGGAGAAACCCTTGCACTGCAGACTTCATGATCCGCGTATCTGAGACGCAGTAGTAGTAGATCGGTATTAGACAATGATGGGACTACAATAGTTACGTCTTGCATTTCATCTTCTCTATTAAGTCCATTGGATCCAATCGATGCATCCACAAGACTTTGCGGAGCAGGAGTTGCCTCCCTATTGCCCCCTCATCTTGTGCTTTTTGCAATGAATGTGGGACTTGTTCCGGGTATATTGGAAGGTCTCATTTCATCTTGCTCATATTAAGTCCATTGGAGCATCCATCGTGCGTATCCACAAGTACTTTGCGTGAGCAGGAGTTTGACCCCCTATTGACCCACTCATGCTTGCTGCTTTTTGCAATGAAAATGTGGGGGACTTCCCGTTTTCGGGTATATGGGAAGGTTTGAACACA
>WNYA01001744.1:0-41751 GCA_019512145.1 Engystomops pustulosus | reverse complement strand
TGTGTTCAAACCTTCCCATATACCCGAAAACGGGAAGTCCCCCACATTTTATTGCAAAAAGCAGCAAGCATGAGGGGGCAATAGAGGAGGTCAAATCTTGTCTCCGCAAAGTTTGTGGATACTACGATGGATCCCAATGGACTTAATATGAGCAAGATGAAACCCACATATTCAAGGACATTGGATCACATTGCGATGACTGATATATCGGTGCGAGAGGGAAAAATCGTCTCCCCTTCCGTACATTATTGCAATTAAGACATGGAAAGTGCAGATTTTTTGCGTGCTAAGGAAGCCTTGTCTGACCTTGGGTCTGCTGGGACCTTCGTCAGCTTTGAACCAGTAGGGTTACAGTTACTAGTACGGCTCTGAGCCAACGCCACTTTGGCTTTGCACCGGATCTGACTCTGGTGTTAGCGCGATCGCGGCATATTCCCCCTGCTCGATCGCCACCCCCACAGCGTGTTTGTGGGGGTGCTGATCGTTGCTATGGTTACCCTGGGGTCTGAGCTAAGACCCCCCCGGGGCTGTCCATAGTAAATGCCTGTAAGGTCCTAGTACATACGGGGGGATGTTACAGGCGCAGTGTCAGCCTATGCATCAGTATTGCAGTGTATTAGAATGATCAAACCATCGCTTGTTCATGTCCAATAGTGGGACAAGTACAAAAGTAAAAAAAAAAAATCCCCATCACACATTACACCAGATACAATAAAACAGTGGAACTCGCCATACAAACCTCACTGATGTGGTGTCACCAGGTCTGTAATGACCCGTACAATAAGACAACATCGCTTTATACCCGCACAATGAACACTAAAAAATCATAATTAAAAAAACCCAGCAAAAGTTTTTACCGATATTGTCCAACATAAAATGCAATAAAAAGTTATCAAAAACCTTTATCAATACAGAAACAGCAGCAAAAAGTAACCTCTCATCCAGATATAAAGACCGAAAATTCTGCTGCTTGGAACAGGGTGATGCAAAATTATACATTTTTTTGAGATTTTATGGTACAAAATCAGTAAAACGTAGGCAAAAATCTAGTAATGTGGTATCACAGTAATTGTACTGAGCGGTAGAATAAGTATAAATTATTACTTGGGGTATATGGCGTTCACCATATTATTAGTGTAAATAATTCCACAGAAAAATGCATCACATCCCACAAATAATAAGCCCCCGCGCAGGGACATTAACGGGAAAACTAATGTTTTATAGGCTCCTCCCCTCCCCTGCGCCTCGCTCTGCCCCCTACAACAAGTAACGGCCACAGGCGGGGGGTCTCTTCTGTACTCAGGAGAAGTAACGGCCACAGGCGGGGGGTCTCTTCTGTACTCAGGAGAAGTAACGGCCACAGGCGGGGGGTCTCTGTACTTGGGAGAAGTAACGGCCACAGGCGGGGGGTCTCTGTACTTAGCATAACAATTATAAGATGGGTTTTCTCTTTTCATCTTTAGTGAACGTGTACATTTTAGGGCTAAAGGAACAAATTACCAACAAAATCCGACCATTCTAAATTTCCTCAATATTTTGCTTTAATTACTATGACGCTCTCAAGGGGTTAACAATCTTCCTAAAAGCTTTTTCTGATCGCTCCATGGCGCTGCCCCTGGTCCGAGCACCAAACTCTCCTCTGCACGCTCCTGCTCCCGTCTGGCCTGGGCACTCTAGGATTTAAAGGGCCAGCGCACCACTGATTGGCACTGGCACTCCCAGGTTTCCTTAAAGGCCGGCTGCTCCCAGGATTCCATGCTGGATCTTTGAGCTCTTTTGCCATTGAGAAAGTTCCCTGTTCTGTTCTGCCCGAATCCCTGTTGTGACCTCTGCATCTCTGCCGCCTGCCCTGACTCCGTGCCGGTTCCTGACCTTGAGCCTGGACTCCGTTTCTGTACCTTATCCTGGACAGCCACCGCGGGCTAGTCGCACCTGTGGAGCGACCTGGTGGCACCTGCCGCAGCGAGACCATCCGGCTTTGCGGCGGGCTCTGGTGAAGACCAGGTGCCACTTAGACTCCGGTCCCAGGTGTCGGCTAGTACCACCTCCCGCGGTGGTCCAGAGGGTCCACTGACCCTAAACCCTGACACAGAAATTTGGGAAATGTTATTCAGCAACTACCTGAGGTGGTAAAACTATCTGCCTGAAAACGCGATGGCTTTAAATTTGGAAAAAAAATTTTTTAAATAAATGCAAAACTTAAGCACAACAAATGATGAAATAACAATCTCATAATCACTTTGATAAGAAAAATTGTTCAAAAGTCGAAACGCAACTCAGAATACAAAAAGTTGGTCTGAGCTTTAACCTACAAACTGGCCTGTCCTGAAAGGGTTAAGGTTAGGTAGCGTTTGTATGGGCGCAAGTGATTTGTGACCTCCGGTGTGGTGGGTTGACTGTTTGTGAGGATAGACCAATGACTAGCTATGGATTCGTGTGATTGGAGGATGGAGGGGTGGTGTCGGTGGATGAAGTTGACGCTTCTTTGGAGCTTTCCTTGGAATTGATGACCTTATCTTTAGTGTGTGCTCGGGATCGCCTCGTTTTCATGCATCTCGTGTCGGCGTAGAGGCGAAGGGTCTGTGACAAGTCTGTGGACACGTTGTTGGGAATTGGGAAGGGATTGTTTGCAAGGATCTGGGTGGCAACTGGAAAAATGCGGGAGACTATTTGGGTCGGTGGGTTTAGTGTAGAGATCAGTGATGAGTAAACCTGTTGTGTCCAGGAAGTCCATTTGTTCCAGACTATAGTTGAACTGAAGTTCTGGCCAAGTTTGATTGAGATGGGAATGGAAGGCTTGAAGACTTCCCGTATGCAGACGATGTCATCAATGTATCTTCTCCATAGGATGGTGTGAGTTTGGTACAACAATGAAGCGATCTTCCAAATCAGACATATAACTGTTTACATAAACGGGGGCCAAATTGGATCCCAGGGCCGTGCCACTTATTTGGAGGTAAAGCGAATCTTGGAACATGAAGTAATTCTCATGTAGTACCAGTGTTAGAAGGTCTCGGCTTAGTGGTCAGACTGGGGGTGAATGTGGTGACTTGTCGTCTAGTAGCTTAGAGACTACAAAAAGCCCTTTCTCATGCTGGTATACAGGTATATATACAGGTATACATACGTTACCAGGCATGGGGAATGTTGTTTGAGAGTTGTTGGTGTCGAGAAGAAAAGCGGGCAATTTGATTAATGGGGGAGAAGGTAATGAGTCGGAAGGAGCGACTATCGGTCTGCCAGAGGGTTTGTCAAGTCTTTTATGAATTTTGGGAAGTACTTGGCTTTCTGTACAATCAGGACCCCGTATTCCCTGTGATCTTTGTGTTTGGCCCGAGGATAGTCGTCTAATATCTGTTCAATTTTCCCAGATAATGTTGTGATGGGGTCTTGGGTGACTTTACGATAGACCTGTGTGTCATTGGTATAATCTTGCCTATCTATGAGGGGGTCTAATGCTTGCCAGCCAAGGTAAGAAAAGTTACTTGGGTAATATAATGTGCCCTTATTAATATCTCTCTTGGGTTTCATGAATACCCTATTGACAAGAGAAATAGAGTTTTCCACTGCTTGGGGGCAGCATAAATGTGCTCCTGGATTTGAGGTTGAAATCCTGAGCTCTTCCGAGGGCTGGTTCTGGCCCTGTTGGAACTTGTGTTTGGGTACTTTCTGTATTAAAGAAAGTTTGAGCCCCGGGGATCTGTAGTATTAAGCTGTTGAGCTGGACAGAAGGAAAGTCCCATGTGAGCTGGACTTGTACTGGATGAGGAGATATTGACGACCATGGGGTTGTCATTACATGCGTTGTCATGGTTAGGCCTTGTGTGGCGGCGGCATTGTCCTCGCCTCGTCTTGGTCGTCCATGTCTGTGATTTCGTTGGCCTAAAAAACGCCCAAATGGAGGAAAAGAACCGTCGTGGTCTGATCCGGAACTGGAGGATTCTGTTGATAAAATTAATTAGACACCCAAGATTACCATTTGGACAGAGTCTACAAAAGGCGGGAATCCTGCTCCACATGAGGACACCCCCAGGGGACACCCCCAGAGGACACCCCCAGAGGACACCCCCAGAGGACACCCCCAGAGGACACCCCCAGAGGACACTCCCAGAGGACACCCCCAGAGGACACTCCCAGAGGACACTCCCAGAGGACACTCCCAGAGGACACTCCCAGAGCAGACTCTGTCTAAGTCTTGGGTGTCTAATTCATTTCTCTCGCTTTTTTTGTTTGACTCTTTCTTGAATCTCTCCAGTTGTTGCCTCGTTTTTGCTTTGAATATTTTTATGTAATGGGTCGCGGGTGTGGAGACAACTTGAGTCTCAATTGTTTTAATGTTTTCTTCTTGATGATTTCTTTTTTAGATATTAGACTGTGAGTGTTATTAAATCAAAAGAGCATTTGTTTAATATCTGCTCCAAAATAGCACAGAAGTCCTTGTAGTTCTTGATAATTGTGGGTCGTAGGGCAACTGGTGATGCACATGGCTGTCTTGCACCCCTAGATATTAAGCCAGTGTGCGCAGTGTGGTTGATGACTCATTAGGGTTCTAGATGCTCAGGAAATCTCTTGGAGCTGATACCTGGGCCACTATACTGGCTGTGATTTCCGGATCATAGGAAGAGATGTCACTGGACATCTTCTTTTCGGTGCCCGTGTAATAAACATAATACACATTACTCGGCCTCCACAAGTTATGGTGCACAAGTAGTCACGAGGACTCGGCGACCTACAATGCGGTCTTGAGTTCTTGGCTTCCATTTGTCTATGGGATTGTTCTGTGTATATTCCTTGATGCGCCCTGTATATATGTGACCCTCCCCCCATCACTTGGCTATCCTTGGTATCTCTCATGGTCAGTGTGTCCTACAGCCATAGCTTGTGTACACTCCTCACCTCACCAGGTGCCTCCTCACTTGTCTGCTTTACCTTTTGATATTATGGGTTTTGTACTAGAGATTTACATGATGTATTTACTGTCTCTAGTGACTGATGAAGGTCTCATCTAAGACTGAAACGTTGCATATACTATTTGGATTGCTTCCATTTTTTCTGTGAGGAAGTTTTTCTCTATCCTACATCTAAACCTTTGCCCAGCTCTGGAGTTCCTTCATTATAAAGAGTAATTGAAGGGTCCTTGTGTGGTGGGGGGGGCTGATATTCCCCTGTTCAGGGGGCGCTCACACTCTCACTATCTCCAGGGCTGGAAGAGCTGTCGGGTCCTGGACATGAATGAGTTTTCCGCCTCTTGTGTTCCCGAGTCTGAGAAGATGCGTCTGGATTCCTTGGAGCAGTTTGATGAGTTTGAAGTAAGTGCCCCCAGTTTCAAATGCCTCCTCCATGATTGGTGCCCCCACCTCTGGAATATGTGCACCCCCACTGGTAAGCATTTTGTGTTTTCCTTATCATGACGTGTTACTTGTTGCAGGAGATTCATCTGAAATGTTCTCATTACTTCATCCTGGTGGCATCAAAAGGCGACCTGGCAGCTGTTCCAGCGCTGCGGCCACTCTCAGGATGTGCAGGTACCTACCTATCAGGAGATGAGCCTGCACAAGGGTGGAGCCCTGTCCTATATGGTAGTAATACATGGGGCCAGGAAACCACTTTAATTCACTACTGGACCGTTCCTGTCTTATTTCTGCAGAGTTCGAGGTATTACCTGCTCCAGCCTGTAGTGGTGCTGTTCTGGCTAAGCCCCTGTCCTCAGATGTTCTCGGATTACGGCGATTCGGTCACCGGTCCTTTATTGTTTCCTCACAATTTATTGTGACTACTGGAGGTTTTGGGGAAGGAACTGGAAAACATCACAGATTAGAGGATATCCACGTTTTACTGCAGGAGGAAGAGGCCTGGAGCCGAGAGGCGACGTCTAGCCAATGGGGTAACTAATAGATGAGGGGATACTCAAGTGTTCCTCCGATGTCTCAATCCTAAGACACTTTGTAATATATTGAATTAGTGTTAAGATTCTCCCGTCCAGAGACACTGATTAGACAACACCCAGGTAGCTCCTTCCTCCTCTCATCCATGTTCCCTCCTCCCCTCTCCATAGACTCCTTTAGTCTAGCTGCAGTTCAGGAGGATGAGTGGAGCCAGATTAGAAGAGATTCATTATGGAGTTATGGAAGGGTATGCTATAGTTGTACTTGCACTTCATGGGCCGTGGTGTTGTTGGATAATTGGTGTAATTACTGAAGGTGGAATAATTAGCAGTGTATGTGCTCTGGGACAATCTGCGTATGCGCTGGGATCAGTAGGATGGGCGCCCACTCCTCGTTTGCTCTCTTTTCTTAGATGGACGCCTCCTCCACTCGCTCACTCCTCTTACAGACGGAGACCTCCTGGTCCTTGGGGGTCGGTTCTCCCCCTCTCGTCCAGCAGTTGATGCTATGATCCTCACCTGTGAGAAGGCTACAGGTGCTGTGACCATAACCCGGAGAGATCTGTCGTTGGAACTTAGACGCTGGAGGCACTCGGCCACTCGGGTTTGTCTCTGCGGTAAGGAACCTAAAAGTTTCTGCTCTGAGCACCTCTTGGTAAGACAATGCGCTCCTGGTGCCTTCTGGGTAAAATTGTGGGAATCTGTTGCCTTCTGGGTAAAATTGTGGGGATCTGGTGCCTTCTGGGTAAAACACTGGCCTCCTGTTCCTTCTAGGTAACACAATAGGTTCCTGTCACCTTTTGGGTTGATCACTTGGCTCCTTGAACTTTTTGGGGAAAGCATGGGACACCTGGCAACTCCAAGCTAAAAACACTCTTGGTATTTTTTGGGTAAAGCACGGGGTTCCTGGCACCTTCTGGGTAAAGCATGGAGCTCATGGCACCTTCTGGGTAAAGCATGGAGATCATGGCACCTTCTGGGTAAAGCATGGAGCTCCTGGCACCTTCTGGGTAAAGCATGGGGCTCATGGCACCTTCTGGGTAAAGCAAGGAGCTCATGGCACCTTCTGGGTAAAGCATGGGGCTCATGGCACCTTCTGGGTAAAGCATGGAGCTCATGGCACCTTCTGGGTAAAGCATGGAGCTCATGGCACCTTCTGGGTAAAGCATGGAGCTCATGGCACCTTCTGGGTAAAGCATGGAGCTCTTGACATCCATTGGGTAAAGCACAGGACTCCTGGCACATTCTGGGTAAAACATGGAGCTCCTCACATCCATTGGGTAAAGCATGGGACTCCTGGCACCTTCTGGGTAAAGCTTAGAGATCCTGGCACCTTCTGGGGAAAAGCTAGGAGATCCTGGTGACTTTTGGGTAAAGCTTTGGGCTCCTGGTGCCTTCTGGATGAAGCATTAAGCTCCTGACGCCTTCTGGATAAAGCATTAGGCTCCTGGTGACTTTTGGGTATAGCATTATGTTCCTGATATTTCAGTAATGTAGATGTTGGCCTTCAGAGGGCGCTACTCATGTATGATCTTGTGTCCTCCGCAGGTCGCTTCTATGTCTTTGTGTTTGGTGGTCGCAGCATTGATTTCTCGGCTCTTCAGGACCCCGTTTTTCTCGACATAGAGAGCCTGTCCTGGGATCAGGTCTGTCAGCAGATATGTGAGATGGTCTGGATTGTCATGTGATTGCTGATTGAGTTGTGAGATTCTCTGCAGTATAAAGAGATCGGTCCCTGATGTGTGAGATGTTCTACAGCTCTTACCAACGGCTCTGATCCTTTGTTGTCAGGTGTCAGTTATGGGCGTGACCCCGCTGGGTTGTCATAGTCACAGTTCCTGTGAATGGGAAGGTGGAGCCGTAATATCCGGAGGACTTCTGGGGTCCGGGGCCCCCACCGGCTCTATCACTGTCCTGAAGCCTGCAGGATCTCACTTCTTCTGGGAACGTCTGGACACCACTCCACCGTTTACTCCCAGGTGACGTTTATCTCTGAGTAGTGATTGGGGGGTCAGGGAGGGCCGGCCGGAATTCTCCTTTGTGGGGTCATGTTAGGAGAGTGAGATCTCAGTGCTGCTGGTTTTGACACCTTGTGGCATCTTATCACCTGTATAGATACTCTCACAGCTCACACGTCATTGGCCATAAGCTGCTCCTGGTAGGCGGGGTCTGGATCCACGCTCGGGGGTCCCCTGGACTGACAATGGTGGACCTTATCACTGGACATGTCTGTGAGTTCCACATTGACTCGGTGAGTAATTATACATTCTAAAATCACAGCGACCCGGCCATTCCTTAACCTGCTACCAAACCCCGGAGGTGGGTTCTCCCTGCCCAACCCTCCTGCCCTTTGTTCAGAACCTCATCCGGAGGTGGGCTCTCCATACCCATCCCTTCTGCCCCTATTACAGGACCTCACCCATAGGTAGGACTCTTCCACCACACCCTTATGTCACTGTCTTGCTCTTTTCGCAGACTGCTCTGGAGTGGCCTCTGATGTTACACGGACACAGCTCTGTCCTACTCCCAGACATGAGGTGTGTGGCCATTCTTGGTGGAGGTGGAACCTGTTTTTCCTTTGGGACGCACCTGAATGCACGGCCAGTGATGTTAGAGCTGCCGCCTACCATGTGATCAACGACGATTGTGCTGAAATATAACCTTCAGAGCAGAAATTCTACTGGAACGGATTAGCCTGGATGAAGCCGATTACTGTAGCTTATCCTTCTCTGCACTCTCCCCTGATCTGTAGCCTATCCTTCTCTGCACTCTCCCCTGAACTGTAGCCTATCCTTCTCTGCATTATACCCTGATCTGTCGCCTATCCTTCTCTGCACTCTCCCCTGATCTGTAGCCTATCCTTCTCTGCACTCTCACCTGATCTGTCGCCTATCCTTCTCTGCACTCTCCCCTGATCTGTCGCCTATCCTTCTCTGCACTCTCCCCTGATCTGTCGCAATATTTATTGGTTTGCCTTAGAAACACATAAAACCCTTGCACGTCCCCTGAGCCCGGCTGTCCTACTGGAGGGGAGAACACCGAGGACTCTCCTCACTGTTACCTATGAACGAGGCTGAATGTAGCCAAGGATAAAGTGCCTGATATTCTGGAAGAAGTATGTGACTCTCCCCCATGTCCGTGTACTGGGGAACCTGCGCACCAAACTATGTCCTTATACCCGGCGTCTGACGTCATCGCCGCCCCCTGCTGGAGTCCCTGGCAACCCCAGCCATGTCCGTCTGGTGACCAGAGGCTATAGTCAGTCATATATTCATAAGAGAAACGTTCTGGTAGCACAACCTCTGTAGTTTCATTCCTAGCACCGGCTACAAAGAAGTCATAAGATTGATATTGGTTTAGGAATAAGTTTTTGTCGCGTTATAGTTGGCGTCTGCGGCACATTCCGTGGATTGCTACATTATCAATAGTCTAGTATTTTCCTGCATCAGGACCCTAGACGTGGGCGCACAAGAGGCTCCAAGGAAGGAGGCGTCAGGGAGGCGCCAGGTGTCCTCCGTTTTTTCGGCAGTAGCAGAGGACACGTGAAATCTGGAGATTAAGCAACTGTCAGAGGAAATTATTCATGCCCACAAATCGTTCACCAGAATTTGGTGGAATATCAAAAGTTTAGAAGATTAACTTAAATGAGGCATCGCTCAGGGGCTGAAGAGCACAACTTTTTCCTGCTTGGGAGGTGGACGAGTCCTTTAAACTCACCTGGGAAGGAGGACAAGGTCAGCGTCCGACTATTCTCATCAACAAGTCATTAGAACACGGCCGGAGATGGAAGCGATGACAACCAACACCAGTAACAGACTGTACTCATCCCCGGGACCCCTTAAGGACGCTCTCCATCTTCAAAAATTGTTCCGTGTACAGATCTGTGTGGGGCTTATTTCGTGTGTAGCAAATTTTACTTTCCCGTGATGTTATTTATTATTCCCTGCCGTGTGGTGGGAAAAAAAAAAAAAACGTCACGTTCTTGTGGGCTCAGTTTTTACGACTTTCCCTCTTCTCTCCAAATAACACGTCTCCTTTATTCTGTGGTTCGGTGCGATCGCGGTGATAACAGATTTATAGGTTTTATTGTGTTTTAATACATTTTCAAAAATTAATGTGTACAAAAAAGAAAAAAAAATTTTTGCCATCTTCTGACGCTAATAACTTTTTCATACTTCGTTGCATGGAGCGGGGGGAGGGGTCGTTTTTTGCGCAATGAGCCGACGTTTTCATTGCTGCCATTTTGATGCTTGTGTGACATTTTGATAATTTTTTTCTTACATTTTTTTATGTGATGTAAAAAGGTGTAAAAGTCGCATTTCGGACATTTGGGCGCCATTTCCCGCCTCGGAGGTCACCGCCGGCCGTAACTGTTTTGTGATAGATCGGGCATTTTGGGACGCGGCGATACCTAATGTGTCTGTGATTTTTACTGTTTATTATATTTTATATCAGTTCTAGGGAAAGGGGGGGGGGGTTGAATTTTTTATATTTTATTATTTTTTTTACATTTTTTAAACTTTTTTTTTCCGTTTTTTTCCACTATTTCTTAGACCCTCTAGACCAGTGATGGCGAACCTTTTAGCGCAGAGTGCCCAAACTGAACCCAAAACCCCCTTATTTATCGCGAGGTGCCATCCAAAAATGAAAGCAGTAACTTATTGCTCCCTGTTCAACAACTTTATATTTCCCTCCTGAGGACAGTAACACTGTAGAAAGATGGAAAATGTTCATCACTTTAGCTTCTTTCCAGTGTCCATCCTTACACAGAGAATCTTGGTCCTCGGGAGATAATTCGGCCCTGACTACTCCTTCTCCCTCGTCCCACAGTCCCAAGTAGTGAAGTAAGTATCAAAATATGACTGAAAGCAGCAGCATTAAGTTGTTTGGAACTGCAGGAAGAATCTTTGAGTCCTGTCTGGTGCGCTGGGGTGGTGTAGCGGGTGCCCACAGAGAGGGCTCTGAGTGCCGCCTCTGGCACCCGTGCCATAGGTTCACCACCACTGATGTAGGGTACATTAACCCTAGATGGTCAGATCGTTCCTGCCATATACTGCAATACTTCTGTATAA
Organism: Engystomops pustulosus; assembly: GCA_019512145.1. Lineage (NCBI taxonomy): Eukaryota > Metazoa > Chordata > Amphibia > Anura > Leptodactylidae > Engystomops > Engystomops pustulosus. The sequence goes on along the minus strand of WNYA01001744.1, from coordinate 30,795 downwards.
TCCTCCTGTATGGCATTTCTGCACACTATACACTGCCACAGGCTCAATGTAATGGAAAGGCAGAAGCCATTCAGCCTCGGGTCAGACGAAGACCCGAGGCTGTCATGGCAACTGATCACCGCCCCCTGGTGACGTTCGGGGGAGCAACGATCTAGGGTAAGATGCCATGCTTTCAGTGCCGGCGGCAAAGAAAAGGTCAACACCCGAGATCAGTGCAAGCACCAACCGCAGGTGTTAGCGATGGGTCTTTGCTGCGATATGCAGCCCATACACCCTTCACAGCTCCGTGGCGGATATATCCACCACGGAGCGTGAAGGGGTTAAACTACACAACATCATAGAGGGAAAGAAAGACACATTTATTAGGGACAAAAGGGATTAGGAACGCAAGAAGGCGAATAGATGGACACATTTGGGCAACAGACGAGTGGTTATCAAAAGTGCAGATAAAAAGCCTCAGCAACAGGACGACTGGCAAGAACCAAGCGGATTCAGTGATATCAACCGACACAAGCGATCAGGACATCGGACGGGCTATGACAAATTCCAAAAAGAGGGGGCCCAGAAATATGTCCCCTACACAGAGGAGACAAAAACGTGTCTGCAGACGCCACTAGAAGCCGGACAGGGATCACCTCCACAGAAGGACATCCAGAAATCTGTAAATGTATCCCCACACACGTTATACGGGGGAAAGGCCTCACATTCTCTCCTATCAATGTTCTAACAAAGAGAGACCAAGCGGAGTGTGTATAGGCCAAAAAATATATACCACCAGGACGGGCTGAGGGCGCTAACCTATTATCTGGACAAATGTGGTACGGGTGATCGTAGGCATGACTCTTTCCTACTGGAACTCATGGAGTTCGTATTGAGACAGAGTTACTTTACCTTTGACTCCAGATATTATAGACAGGTCTCTGGGACAGCGATGGGTGCACGTTGCGCGCCCTCCTATGCCAACCTGTTTTTGGGTTGGTGGGAGGACGCGCACGTGTACCCATCGGAACTATTCAGCCAACATGTGCTGGGGTGGTACAGATTTATTGATGACGTCCTCCTGCTGTGGAATGGACCATTGGATCTCTGTAAAGAATTCATCAGTCATCTCAACAACAATGATTTGAATATTCTTCTTACCTCACATTTTTCACAGGATAGCATAGACTTCCTGGATTTGAAGATACTTATTCGTGACCAACACCTACAGACTGATCTCTACAGGAAGAAGACCTCCACGAATGCGTTATTACACTATGGGAGTTTCCACCCACGCCACTTGAAGGACAGCATACCGGTGGGACAGTTCACCCGGATCAGGAGGAACTGCACCACCAATGATGATTTTCGCAGGAACGCAAGTGAATTGACGGACCGTTTTAGACATAGAGGCTACCCTAGGAGAGTCATCTCCAAAGCATACCTCAGATCTGCACACAGCAGCCGTGATCAACTCCTGCGACCACGTGAGAAAACCACAGATTTCAAACTGGGAGTCATAACAACGTATAATAACCAATGGGAGGACGTCAGAAAAATTCTAATGAGCAATTGGAATATCTTGAGAGCAGAAAAACGCTTAAATCCCTGGATCTCTGAAAAACCATCCTTAATTGCAAAGAGAGCAAAGAGTCTGAAAGACAACCTGACAAGAAGCCATTTTCAACGGAATAAAAAAACCTTGGGACGAGGTGGGAAGACCAAGGGTTCCTACGCATGTGGAGGGTGCACGGTCTGCCCCCTGATGACACCGCTGAAACGGGTGACCAACCCCATCAACCACAGATCTTTTAACCTTTACCATTACATTAACTGTAAGAGTAAAAATGTGATTTACGGCCTCATATGTCCATGTGAGAAAATGCACGTGGGCCAAACAACACAAGAATTAAGAAAGAGGATACAACAGCATCTTTCGAGCATTCGGAACTCCACGAAATACTTCAATCAGGGTAAGGTCCTTTCCACTGTCGCAACACACTTTAGACTCTTCCATGGGGGGTCAACACATGGAATAAGAGTGGTGGGGTTGGACTTGGTGTATAACAACATTCGGGGTGGCGACTTGGTTCCCGAGCTACTACGAAGAGAGGCTCGCTGGATCTTTAACTTAGGATGTATTGCACCCACAGGTATCAATGAGGATCTCCTCTTCTCAGGATTCTATAAGCAGCGATAGAAGGTGTACTTACCCGTTGGTGAGTATAATTTAGTAATAGCCCTGTTTTATAGTGTATTGTTTTACAGTCTACGTTTATACATAATTTCTTTATATCTTGTCCATATATCACACATATACACATATAGGTTCACATATATATATATATGCTTTAGTATTGCACCAGCACGGCATACATCCGGCATTGCAAGTATGTGACACACCAGGACACACGTATATACCATGCACAATATTAATCAACACTTTTCCAATTTTAGGGCATATTTTAGGTTAATATACACATGCAAGTCACCATTTTCTTCAACACTCTCAACCTATCCGGGTGGGTATCCCTCCCGTAGTCCTGGACCCTTATGGTCCCTTACCACATTTCACTCAGGACCCTTAAGGTTCACACTTTTTCAGGTCCGGCTTCGGGCCCCTCTCACCACACACCAATTTTTTCATTCTTTTTGTTTCACCCTCTCGTTCACTTTTGGGTTTCCCTCTCCCTCTTTTCACTTTCATTTCCCTCTTTTCCTTCTCCCTTTTTTTCCCCTTTGTGTTCTCTTTCTTTTTTCTTTTTCCTTCTTTTCCCTTCTCTTCAGGACGTTATGCATTGTAGTATACCAAAGGCAATAAACAGTTGGTCTACGAATAATGTGAACAATAATACATCTTCTTTTTAAGAACAAGTGAATTGATGTACGATATGACCATCTGAAACTATCACAGTACCCTGAGAAATACTCACCTCGAATCCTTGCCTCCTGACCATCGACGCTCTCCTGTAGCTCTATGGGACTTCTTCTGTTCGGGCCCCCACTACACTGGGACCTACTGGTCTAAGAGGAAAATTCAATCAAGAAGAAAGGAACCATTCTATGAGAGACACAAGCTTCACTGCGCAAGACAACGCTGCACAAGTTAAACGAATACTTACGGATGTTTTCCAGTGACCCATCAAAACTGCTCCACCGAATCCTAAATGATCTTTAGGAGTTCTTTCTTTCTCCACTGAATTGACTGCTGATGCTCTGGTGGCAACATGGATGACACATAACTTGATGAATGTATTTATATATTTGTTCATGATCTACTTTTGATATATTGATTAAGCAACCTGTTTCATTCTGCATGACATGCGCTTTTTTAATCGCCCTCCCCAGGGTGCTAGCCAAAACTCGTTCCTCTCTACCTCCACAGGTTTATGCATTATTGTATTCTGACTATACCGCTGAGTGGCATCAAATTTTAATTTGTTTTCTTGTTTCTTTTGGCACAGAAATTATATCATGTACCGCCTGATGGTGCAATTACTGGATAATGTATCGGCGCCTGCGCATAGTGTAAGATCATTGCCGGCAATACTTTGTATTAGCAGAGCGTACGCATGCGTTATGTCGCCGGCTTACAAGTCTCGCGTGACTTGTCACATGACTGATCACATGACTTTACCCTCGCGAGATTTTGAATAGGTCACATGACCAGCGGTTGTTTAGCATGATGCCGCGAGTGTTTGGAGCTCCACTCACAGCTGCAACATCAATAGGAGGTATGTGAATGGCTAAAGTTTTCACCCTGGGGAGGGGCACATGTGTATTTAGGTCGGACGGCGGTCCGCCAATTTAATATGGACCCCTGAGGAAGTCGCATCTAGCGACGAAACGCGTGGGGATTTTTTACCCACATCACCCTCTGTGCACGCTCCACTCGGGATCTACCACATGGATGGGTAACCATACATTAACAACAAACCTGTATCTACTTTAGAGCGTGCCTCTTTTTGCTCCTGTCACATTATATGCATTGTGTCCAAGGGAATTACTACTGATTTACAGCTTTGAACCATTGTGCCACAACATCTCCCTTCCACATTTATATATTTTTTTCTTTTCAGGGCAAAACTAGACTATTTACCTTTGTCTTTTTTTGGGTCATGTGGTATGTATAGACCTATTGTGGTCATATACATGGGTCAGATTGCATGTACTTTTGTACTTTTTAGGTGTTTTTAAGATTCGTGCATGTTTTGTAGAGTTCGTAGTCATTATTGAATAAAGATTTGTATATATTTTTTGGCCTATACACACTCCGCTTGGTCTCTCTTTGTTGGTACATTTATATATAGAGTGTTGTGGCCGCTTTGGATACACTTCAATTATAATTTTGCTGTGCAGGTTTCAATTATCTGTTCATACGGTTTTTGTCAGGTCCCTCCTGTCCATAGGGAGCTTTTTCTCTGAAACCTTTTGTTGCACGCCGGATTTTTCATTTAAAATTTTTTTTGATTTGTAAAATATTTTGTTGTCATCCATGGATCTCAGAACTCGGGAGTCATTTTGGTCGAGCCAGATTGGTTCCCTCTTTGATTCCCCCAATACAGATAAAGGCACTAATGAATTCCAGACAATCACCAAGGAACTTATGGAAGCACATAAAACACTTACTAAGACCTATTGGAACATTAGGAGCCTGGAGGAATACATTAAGTTGAACCTTGTCCCGAGGGGCCTACGGGTCCAAATCTTTCCTTCATGGGAGGTTGAGGAGGAGTTCAAATGTAGTTGGGAGAGGGGTTTGGCACAGTGTTCCCATATCATCATGCATATGTTGTTGACACATGATAAGGAATTGTTGGCACAAACTCGAGAGCAGATTAAGGGATTGGAAAACAAACTCAATCTATTTGATCAGACCACATTGGTACAACCCTTCAAAATTGAATTGAAGGATGTTATTGATAAGCTGGAAAAGGACGTCATTCAGGGCAAAAGAAATAAAATGAGCAGGGACAAGACAGACTATGACAAGCACCATGCATATCATTGGAATCACAAGGGCAATCGTAGAAAGATGTACAGGGGTCCCCGAAAAACCACATCCATACAGGAAAATACATCAAGTGATGATTTTTTATCAGGAAGCAGCGACATGGAGGCAAAATCAGACGGGGCAGGTCAAGACCCCATAAACACCAGAAAGAGGCGGCCAGGACATACGACCAGATCCCCCATATACAAGAGGGGCAAAAAACGCACCTAGAACCTCCCTCTGAAACCCCAGGTACTAACATTTCCGATTTATGTATCATCAATTTATCACCTTATGTCTTAAATCCTGATGAGACTAGGGTCCTCAGTAAAGGCCTCACTTTTTCTCCCATGAACGGACTCGATAAATTTGAATTAATAAAGGACATCTTTCTTTTTTGTAGACAGGTATCCTTTAAAGTCCTATATCAACAGCCGTCACTTATTGAGAACTTTCCGGAAGAGGATCGACAAATCCTTAAGGACCTACTTGACCTACTACAGGAAAATGAACAACAAGAACGCACAGGTAGGCAATCATGCCCTCTCAGGGTACCATCCCAGATTACCCCGAATTTGGGTTTGATCCCGGCACTACAGCTATTTTATAACCAGGTTGTACGTGATATTGAGGCCCTACCTTTAAACAAGCACGCCCATGAAAATCTGACTCATGGTGAAAGGATGGCCATTAAATCTTTGAGGAATAACCCTGCCTTTTTGATCAAGGAGGCGGACAAAGGGGGGAATATAGTATTATGGCCAACTGAAATGTACATTGATGAGGCTAGACGCCAACTCAACAACACAATGTACTATACCCCCCTACCATCCGATCCGACCCAGACCTTCCAGAAAAAGATGGACCGACTACTAGATGCAGCCCATAATTATGGCATAATAACTAAAAGTGAACACCGCTTCCTGAAAGTCCAAAACCCAGTAACACCTACCTTCTATATGCTCCCCAAGGTGCATAAGTCTCTCACACGCCCCCCTGGAAGACCTATTGTGTCAGGGATAGGGGGTCTGTGTGAGAGGGCATGTATGTACATGGATCATTTCTTGCAACCACTGGTACTGCAGTTACGCTCTTATATCAGGGACTCATCTGATCTAATTGGGAAGATTTGTGACGTTACCATACCCAAAGACACCTGGATTGTGACACTTGACGTGGAGGCGCTATATACTAATATAGCGCACCAGGACGGGCTGAGGGCGCTAACCTATTATCTGGACAAATGTGGTACGGGTGATCGTAGGCATGACTCTTTCCTACTGGAACTCATGGAGTTCGTATTGAGACAGAGTTACTTTACCTTTGACTCCAGATATTATAGACAGGTCTCTGGGACAGCGATGGGTGCACGTTGCGCGCCCTCCTATGCCAACCTGTTTTTGGGTTGGTGGGAGGACGCGCACGTGTACCCATCGGAACTATTCAGCCAACATGTGCTGGGGTGGTACAGATTTATTGATGACGTCCTCCTGCTGTGGAATGGACCATTGGATCTCTGTAAAGAATTCATCAGTCATCTCAACAACAATGATTTGAATATTCTTCTTACCTCACATTTTTCACAGGATAGCATAGACTTCCTGGATTTGAAGATACTTATTCGTGACCAACACCTACAGACTGATCTCTACAGGAAGAAGACCTCCACGAATGCGTTATTACACTATGGGAGTTTCCACCCACGCCACTTGAAGGACAGCATACCGGTGGGACAGTTCACCCGGATCAGGAGGAACTGCACCACCAATGATGATTTTCGCAGGAACGCAAGTGAATTGACGGACCGTTTTAGACATAGAGGCTACCCTAGGAGAGTCATCTCCAAAGCATACCTCAGATCTGCACACAGCAGCCGTGATCAACTCCTGCGACCACGTGAGAAAACCACAGATTTCAAACTGGGAGTCATAACAACGTATAATAACCAATGGGAGGACGTCAGAAAAATTCTAATGAGCAATTGGAATATCTTGAGAGCAGAAAAACGCTTAAATCCCTGGATCTCTGAAAAACCATCCTTAATTGCAAAGAGAGCAAAGAGTCTGAAAGACAACCTGACAAGAAGCCATTTTCAACGGAATAAAAAAACCTTGGGACGAGGTGGGAAGACCAAGGGTTCCTACGCATGTGGAGGGTGCACGGTCTGCCCCCTGATGACACCGCTGAAACGGGTGACCAACCCCATCAACCACAGATCTTTTAACCTTTACCATTACATTAACTGTAAGAGTAAAAATGTGATTTACGGCCTCATATGTCCATGTGAGAAAATGCACGTGGGCCAAACAACACAAGAATTAAGAAAGAGGATACAACAGCATCTTTCGAGCATTCGGAACTCCACGAAATACTTCAATCAGGGTAAGGTCCTTTCCACTGTCGCAACACACTTTAGACTCTTCCATGGGGGGTCAACACATGGAATAAGAGTGGTGGGGTTGGACTTGGTGTATAACAACATTCGGGGTGGCGACTTGGTTCCCGAGCTACTACGAAGAGAGGCTCGCTGGATCTTTAACTTAGGATGTATTGCACCCACAGGTATCAATGAGGATCTCCTCTTCTCAGGATTCTATAAGCAGCGATAGAAGGTGTACTTACCCGTTGGTGAGTATAATTTAGTAATAGCCCTGTTTTATAGTGTATTGTTTTACAGTCTACGTTTATACATAATTTCTTTATATCTTGTCCATATATCACACATATACACATATAGGTTCACATATATATATATATGCTTTAGTATTGCACCAGCACGGCATACATCCGGCATTGCAAGTATGTGACACACCAGGACACACGTATATACCATGCACAATATTACTTCTAGGGCAACACAAGAGGTTCCTGTCCCCTTTTGGGTTGATCACTTGCTCCTTGACTTTTGGGGAAAGCATGGAACCCCTGGCCAACTCCAAGCTAAAACACTCTTTGGTATTTTTTGGTAAAGCACGGGGTTCGCTGGCACCTTCTGGGTAAAGCATGGAGGACCCCCCCCCCCCACCCCCCCCCCCCCCCCCCCCCCCACCCCCCCCCCCCCCCCCCCCCCCCGCCCCCCCCCCCCCCCCCCCCCCCCCCCCCCCCCCCCCCCCCCCCCCCCCCCCCACCCCCCCCCCCCAGCCCCCCCCCCCCCCCCCACCCCACCCCCCCCCCCCCCCCCCTCCCCCCCCCCCCCCCCCCCCCCCCTCCTTTCACCTTCTTGTTCCAAGCAATGGAGGCTCCTGGCACCTTCTTGGTAAAGCATTGGGCTCATGGCCCTTCTTGGTAAAGCATGAGATCATAGGTCACCTTCTGGTTAAGCATTGAGCTATGGCCCTTCTGGGTAAAGCATGTGGCTCATGGCACCTGTCTTGGTTAAAGCAAGGAGCTCATTGCACCTTCTTTTAAAGCCTTGTGGCTATGTCCCCCTTGCTTGGTAATCATGGACGCATGTGCAGCCCTTCTGGTAAGCATGGGCTCAGCACTTCTGGGTAAACCATGGAGCTCATGGCAACCTTCTGGGTAAGCATGGAGCTCTGGCAACTTCTGGGTAAAGCTATGGAGCTCTGAAATCCATTGGGTAAGCACAGGACGCCTGGCACATTCTGGTTAAAAATGGAGCTCCTCACATCCATTTGGGTAAAGCATGGGACTCCTGGCACCTTCTGGGTAAAGCTTAGAGATCCCTGGCACCTTCTGGTGAAAAGCTAGGAGATCCTGGTGATTTTGGGTAAAGCTTTGGGCCCTGGTGCCATTCTGGTGAAGCATTCAGCTAAGCTCCTGGACGCTTCTCGGGATAAAGCATTAGGCTCCTTTTGACTTTTGGTAAAGCCTTATTTCCTGATATTTCAGTAATGGTCGCTTGTTGGCCTTCAGGCGCTACTCATGTATGATCTTGTGTCCTCCGCAGGTCGCTTCTATTTCTTTGTGTTTGGTGGTCGCAGCATTGATTTTCTTTCTCGGCTCTTCAGGACCCCCGTTTTTGTCCTCGACATAGAGAGCCTGTCCCTGGGATCAGTCTGTCAGCAGATTGTGAGATGGTCTGGATTGTCATGTGATGCTGATTGAGTGGTTGAGATTTCTCTGCAGTATAAAGAGATCGGTCCTGATTTGTGAGATGTTCTAACGCTCTTACAAACGGCTCTGATCCTTGTTGTCAGGGTGTCAGGTTATGGGCGTGACCCCCTCCCTGTGTTGTCATAGTCACGTTCCTGTGACAGGAGGTGGAGCCGTAATATCCTTATGACTTTCTGGGGTCCGGGGCCCCACACGATCTATCACTGTCCGGAGCCTCAGGATCTCACTTCCCTCCTTCTTTCTGGTAATCGTCTGGACATCCAACCACTCACACCGTTGCATCTCCATTTGACTTTTATCTCTGAGTAGTGATTGGGGGGTCAGGGGAGGGCCGGCGGAATTCTCCTTTGTGGGGTCTGTTAGGCAAGGAAGATCTCATGCTGCTGGTTTTGACACCTTGTGGCAATCTTAATCACCTGGTATATGATACTCTCGACACCACAGCTCACACGTCATTGCCTAAAGCTGCTCCTGTGTAGGCGGGGTCTGGATCCACCCGGCGGTGTCCCCCTGGACTGACAATGGTGGACCTTATCATGGCACATGTCTGTGAGTTCCACACTTGACTCGGTGGTATTATACATTCTAAAATCAACACAACAGCTACACGGCCATTCCTTAACCTGCTCACAACCCCGGAGGTGGGTTCTTCGCTCCTGCCCACTCCCTGCCCTTTGTTTCACAGACCCGTAATTTCCGGAGGTGGCTCTCCATACCCATCCCTTCTGCCCTATTTTTTCTTTACAAGGTGACCTTCACCATAGGTAGGACTCTTCACACCACACCCTTATTCACTGTCCTTGCTCTTTTTCGCGACGTGCTCTGAGTGGCCCTGAGTTACAAAACGACACAGCCGTCCTACTACTCAGAACATGATGTTGTGGCCATTCTTGGTTGGAGGTGGAACCTGTTTTTTTCCTTGGGCGCACTGAATCACGGCCAGTGATGTTAAGCTGGCTCCCTACCATGTGATCAAGACGTTGTGTGAAATATAACCTTCAGTAGGCAGAAATCTACTGGAACTGATTAGGCCTGAGAGAAGCCGATCTACTGTAGCTTAGCCCTTCTCTGACACTCTCCCCTGAGCTTTAGCCACCTTCTCTGCTCTCCTCCTTTGTAGTCCTCCTTTCGCCATTAACCGTATGCGCTACCTTCCGTTCTCTGCATTATACTTAGCACTTCCTGATCCTGTCGCCTATCCTTCTCTGCACGTCTCCCCTGATCTGACCTATCCTTCTCTGCACCTCCCCTGATCTGTAGCCTATCCTCTTGCGCTCCCTGACTCCCTCTTGCACTCTCCTCCTGTCTGTAGCCTATCCTCCGTCTCCTCCTGCCCTATCTGCCCCTGATCTTCGTCTCCTCTCCTGATCGACATCCTCTTGCACTCTCCCCTGATCTGTAGGCCTATCTGTCTCGACTCACTCTCCCCTGATCTGTAGCCTATCCTTCCTGCACCGCCCTCCTTCTCCACCTGAGCTGTACCCTATCCTTCTCTCACTACTTTCCCCGATCTGTTCTCCTATCGCTCTCTGCACTCTCCCTGATCTGTAGCCTATCCTTCTCTGCACTTTCCCGCTGATCTGTTGCTATCCTCTCTGCTTCTCTACTCTTCTCCCTGATCTGTCCGCCTATCCTTCTCTGCACTCTTCCCCTGATCTGTAGCCCTATCCATTCTCTGCACTCTCCCTATCTAGGCTATACCTTCTTGCCCTCTCCCGCTGAATCTGTATCGCCTAAATCCTCTCTCTGGCACTCTCCCCTGATCTGACTACTCGTCACTCGCCCCCTGGATCAGCCTTCCTTCTCGCCTCCATCGCGCCTTCTTCTCTCATCTCCCCTGACGTGTCCGCCTATCCTTCTCTGGCACCTCCTCTCTCTCTCCCCTGTCTGTCCCCTATCCTTCTCTGCACTCTCCCTATCTGGTACCTCTCTATCCTTCTCTGCACTCTCCCCTGACTGTTCGCGCCTATCCTCTCTCTGCACTCTGCTCCCTATCTTCTCCTATCCTTCCTTGCAACTCCTCTCCCCCCTGATCTGGTAGCTAATCCTTTCCCTGGCACTCTCCCCTGATCTGTAGCTATCCTTCTCTGACCTCTGCCTCCCCCTGATCTGTAGCCTATCCGTTCTCTTGCACTCTTACCCCTGATCTGTAGCCTATCCTGTCCTTCTCTGCATCTCCTCCCCTGATCTGTATCGCCTATCCTTCTCAGCACTCTCCCCTTATCTTTGTGCTATCCCTTCTCTGCACTCTCCCCTGATCGTAGCCTTCCTTCTCTTCACATCCGTCCCCTGATCTGTAGGCTATCCTTCTCTTCGCATCCCCCTGACTTTCGCAAATGCCTTCTCTGCACTCTCGCTCCCCTATCTGTCGCCTATCCTCCTCTCAAGTCTCTCTCCCTATCTGGTAGGCTATCCTTCTCTGCTGCACTCTCCCCTGATCTGTAGCCTATCCTTCTCTCGGCACTCTCCCCCTGATCTGGCCTAATCCTTCTCTGCACTCTCCTCACCCTGACTAGTCCTAATCCTTCTGCACTTCTATCTGTAGCCTAACGCTCACTCTCCCCTGATCTGTAGCCTATCCTTCTCTGCTACTTCACTCTCCCCTGATCTGTCGCTATCCTGCCCTCATCGTCGCTATCCTTCTCTGCACTCTCCCCTGATCTGTAGCTATCCCCTTCTCTGGCACTCTCCCTGATCTGCCTCCTTCCTGCATCCTTCCCCTGATTAGCCTATCTCTCTCCTCTCCCCTGATCTGTGCTCCTATCCTTCTCTCCTCCTCCTCCTCTGATCTGTAGCCATATCCTTCTCTGGCACTCTCCCCGTCCATCTGTAACCATATCCTTCTTCGCGCACTCTCCCCTGATCTGTCACCTATCCTTCTCCTGCACTGCTCCCCTGATCTTGTACCATATCCTTCTCTGGCACTCTCCTGATCTGTACCTATCCTTCTCGCACTCTCCCTGATCTGTAGCCATCCTTCTCTGCACTCTCCCCTGATCTGTAGCTCTATCCGTCTCTGACCTCCCCTGATCTGTACTCTATCCTCGTCTCTGTACTCTCCCCTGATCTGTAGCCTATCCTTCTCTGCACTCTCCCCTGATCTGTAGCTTATCCTTCTCTGCACTCTCCCCTGATCTGTAGCTCTATCCGTCTCTGTACTCTCCCCTGATCTGTAGCCTATCCTTCTCTGCACTCTCCCCTGATCTGTACCCTATCCTTCTCTGCACTCTCCCCTGATCTGTACCATATCCTTCTCTGCACTCTCCCCTGATCTGTAGCTTATCCTTCTCTGCACTCTCCCCTGATCTGTAGCTCTATCCGTCTCTGCACTCTCCCCTGATCTGTAGCCTATCCTTCTCTGCACTCTCCCCTGATCTGTAGCCTATCCTTCTCTGCACTCCCTCCCCTGATCTAGCCTATCCTCTCTGCACTCTCCCCCTGATCTTTACCATAATCCTTCTCTGCTCTGCACTCTCCCCTGATTGTGCTTATCCTTCCTCTCACTCTCCCCTGACTCTTAGCTCTACTTCCGCTCTGCACTCTCCCTGATCTGTAGCCTATCTCCTTCTCTGTCTCACTCTCCCTGATCTGTAGCCTATCCTTCTCTGCACTCCCCTGATTCTGTAGCCTATCCTCTCTGCACTCTCCCCTGATCTGTACGTCTATCCTTCTCTGCACTCTCCCTCATCTGATCTGTCCTCTATCCGTCTCCTGTAACTCTCCCCTGATCTGTAGCCTATCCTTCTCTGCACTCTCCCCGCTGATCTGACCCTATCCTTCTCTGCACTCTCCCCCTGATCTGTAAGCTATCTCTCTCCTGCACTCTCCCTCCCTGATCTGTTATCTATTCCTTCTCCCTGCACTCCTCCCCCCTGATCTATAGCCTATCCTTCTCTGCACTCCTCCCCTGATCTGTAGCCTATCCTTCTCTGCATCTCACCTGATCTGTCGCCTTCCTTCTCTGGCACCTCCCCTGATCTGTCGCCTATCCTTCTCTGCACTCTCCCCTGATCTGTCGCAATATTTATTGGTTTGCCTTAAGAAACACAAAAACCCTTGGACGTCCCCTGAGCCGCTGCTTTCCTCTGGAGGGAGAAACCCGAGGACTCTCCCTCACGGTTACTATGAACGAGGCTAATGTAGCCAAGGATAAAGGGCCTGATATTCTGGAAGAAGTATGTGACTCTCCCCCATGCCCGTGTACTGGGGAACCTGCCACCAAACTATTCCTTATACCCGGCGTCTGACGTCATCATCCCAGCCCCGTGCTGAGCCCTGGCAACCCCGCCATGTCCTTCTGTACCCAGACGGCTATGATTCAGTCATATATTCATAGAGAAAACGTTCTGGTAGCACAACCTCTGTTAGTTTCATTCCTAGCACCGGCTAACAAAGAATTACATAAGATTGATATTGGTTTAGGAATAAGTTTTTGTGTCGTTTATAGTTGGCGTCTGCGGCACATTCCGTGGTTGCTACATTATCACATAGTCTAGTATTTTCCTGCATCAGGACCTAGACGTGGGCGCACAAGAGGCTCCAAGGAAGGAGGCGTCAGGGAGGCGCCAGGTGTCCTCCGTTTTTTTTCGGCAGTAGCAGAGGACCGTGAATCTGGAGTAAAAGCAACTGTCAAGGAAATTATTCATGCCCACAACGTTCACCAGAATTTGGTGGAATATCAAAAGTTTAGAAGATTAACTTAAATGAGGCATCGCTCAGGGGCTGAAGAGCACAACTTTTCCTGCTTGGGAGGTGGACGAGTCCTTTAAACCACCTGGGAAGGGACAAGGTCAGCGTCCGACTATATTCTCATCAACAAGTCATTAGAACACGGCCGGAGATGGAAGCGATGACAACCAACACCAGTAACAGACTGTACTCATCCCCCGGGACCCCTTAAGGACGCTCTCCATCTTCAAAAATTGTTCCTTGTACAGATCTGTGTGGGGCTTATTTCGTGTGTAGCAAATTTTACTTTCCCGTTGTTTTTTTTATTTCCCTGCCGTGTGGTGGGAAAAAAAAAAAAAACGTCACGTTCTTGTGGGCTCAGTTTTTACGACTTTCCCTCTTCTCTCCAAATAACACGTCTCCTTTATTCTGTGGTTCGGTGCGATCGCGGTGATAACAGATTTTAGGTTTTATTGTGTTTTAATACATTTTCAAAATTAATGTGTACAAAAAAGAAAAAAAAATTTTTGCCATCTTCTGACGCTAATAACTTTTTTCATACTTCGTTGCATGAGGCGGGGGGAGGGTCGTTTTTTGCGCAATGAGCCGACGTTTTCATTGCTGCCATTTTGATGCTTGTGTGACATTTTGATATTTTTTTCTTACATTTTTTATGTGATGTAAAAGGTGTAAGTCGCATTTCGGACATTTGGGGCGCCTTTTTCCCCCCGCCTCGGAGGTCACCCGCCGCTTACGTGATTTGTGAATCATTTGTGGACGCGCGGGATACCTAATGGTCTGTGATTTTTACTGTTTATATATTTTATATCAGTTCTAGGGAAAGGGGGGGGGGGTTGAATTTTTTATTTTTTATATTTTTTTAACTTTTTTAAACTTTTTTTTCCCGTTTTTTTTCCCACTATTTCTTAGACCCTCTAGACCAGTGATGCGAACCTTTTAGCGCAGAGTGCCCAAACTGAACCCAAAACCCCCCTTATTTATCGCGAGGTGTCCATCCAAATAGAAAGCAGTAACTTATGCTCCCTGTTCCAACAACTTTATATTTCCCTCCTGAGACGTACACTGTAAAAGTGGAAAATGTTCATCACTTTAGCTTCTTCCAGTGTCCATCCTTACACAGAGAATCTTGGTCCTCGGGAGATAATTCGCGGCCTGACTTACTCCTTCTCCCTCGTCCCACAGTCCCAATGTGAAGTAAGTAATAAAATGACTGAAAGCACAGCATAAGTTGTTTGGAACTGCAGAAGAATCTTTGAGTCCTGTCTGGGCGCTGGGGTGTTGTAGCGGGTGCCCACAGAAGGGCTCTGAGTGTCCGCCTCTGGCCCCGTTCCAAGGTTCACCACCCTGATGTAGGGTCATTAACCCTAAATGGTCGATCGTTCCTGCCATATACTGCAATACTTCTGTATCCGGGCTGAAAAGGCAGAGCAAAGGAATTGGAAAGGGCAGCAAGCTGCATATGGCGAGTCCTCGAGGCTGCACACTATACTGCGCAACAGCTCATGTAATGGGCGAAGCATTCAGCCTGGTCAGACGAGACCCAGGCTGTCATGGCAACTGATCACCGCCCCCTGTGACGTTGGGGGAGCAACGATCTAGGGTAAGATGCCATGCTTTCAGTGCCGGCGGCAAAGAAAAGGTCAACACCCGAGATCAGTGCAAGCACCAACCCAGGTGTTAGCGATGGGTCTTTGCTGCGATATGCAGCCCATACACCCTTCACAGCTCCGTGGCGGATATATCCACCACGAGCGTGAAGGGGTTTAAACTACACAACATCATAGAGGGAAAGAAAGACACATTTATTAGGACAAAAGGGATTGAGGAACGCAAGAAGGCGAATAGATGGACACATTTGGGCAACAACGATGGTTATCAAAGTGCAGATAAAAAGCCTCAGCAACAGGACGACTGGCAAGAACCAAGCGGATTCAGTGATATCAACCGACACAAGCGTCAGGACATCGGACGGGCTATGACAATTCCAAAAGAGGGGGCCCAGAAATATGTCCCCTACACAGAGGAGAACAAAACGTGTCTGCAGACGCCACTAGAAGCGGACAGGATCACCTCCACAGAAGGACACCAGAAATCTGTAAATGTATCCCCACACACGTTATACGGGGGAAAGGCCTCACATTCTCTCTATTCATGTTCTAACAAGAGAGACCAAGCGGAGTGTGTATAGCCAAAAAATAATACAAATCTTTATTCAATAATGACTACGAACTCTACAAAACATGCACGATCTTAAAAACACCTAAAAGTACAAAAGTACATGCAATCTGACCATGTATATGACCACAATAGGTCTATACTACCACATGACCCAAAAAAAGACAAAGGTAAATAGTCTAGTTTTGCCCTGAAAAAGAAAAAAATATATAAATGTGGAGGGATATGTTGTGGCACAATGGTTCAAAGCTGTAACTCAGTAGTAATTCCCTTGGACACAATGCATATATGTGACAGGAGCAAAAAGAGGCACGCTCTAAAGTAGATACAGGTTTGTTGTTAATGTATGGTTACCCATCCATGTGGTAGATCCCGAGTGGAGCGTGCACAGAGGGTGATGTGGGTAAAAAATCCCCACGCGTTTCGTCGCTAGATGCGACTCCTCAGGGGTCCATATTAAATTGGCGGACCGCCGTCCGACCTAAATACACATGTGCCCCTCCCCAGGGTGAAAACTTTACCATTCACTACCTCCTATTGAGTTTGCAGCTGTGAGTGGAGCTCCAAACACTCGCGGCATCATGCTAAAAACCGCTGGTCATGTGACCTATCAAAATCTCGCGAGGTAAAGTCATGTGATCAGTCATGTGACAAGTCACGCGAGACTTGTAAGCCGGCGACTAAGCTCGTACGCTCTGCTAATACAAAGTATTGCCGGCAATGATCTTACACTATGCGCAGGCGCCGATACATTATCCAGTAATTGCACCATCAGCGGTACATGTTATTTCTGTGCCAAAAGAAACAAGAAAACAATTAAATTTGATGCCACTCAGCGGTATAGTCAGAATACATAATGCATAACCGTGGGGTAGAGAGGAACGAGTTTTGGCTAGCACCCTGGGGAGGCGATTAAAAAAGCGCATGTCTGCAGAATGAACAAGGTTGCTAATCAATATATCAAAAGTAGATCATGACAAATATATAAATACATTCCAAGTTATGTGTCATCCATGTTCCCACCGAGCATCCAGCAGTCAATTCAGTGAGAAAAGAAGAACTCCTAAAGATCATTTAGTGTCGTGGAGCAGTTTTGATGGGTCACTGGAAAACATCCGTAAGTATTCGTTTAACTTGTGCAGCGTTGTCTTGCGCAGTGAAGCTGTGTCTCTCATAGTGGTTCCTTTCTTCTTGATTGAATTCCTCTTGGACCAGTAGGTCCCAGTGTAGTGGGGGCCCGAACAGAAGAATTCCCATAGAGCTACGGAGAGCGTCGATGGTCAGAGGCAAGGATTCGAGGTGAGTATTTCTCAGGGTACTGTGATAGTTTCAGATGGTCATATCGTACATCAATTCACTTGTTCTTAAAAAGAAGATGTATTATTGTTCCCATTATTCGTAGACCAACTGTTTATTGCCTTTGGTATACTACAATGCATAACGTCCTGAAGAGAAGGGAAAAGAAGGAAAAAGAAAAAAGAAAGAGAACACAAAGGGGAAAAAAGAGAGAAGGAAAAGAGGAAATGAAAGTGAAAAGAGGGAGAGGAACCCAAAAGTGAACGAGAGGGTGAAACAAAAAGAATGAAAAAATTGGTGTGTGGTGAGAGGGGCCCGAAGCCGACCTGAAAAAGTGTGAACCTTAAGGGTCCTGAGTGAAATGTGGTAAGGGACCATAAGGGTCCAGGACTACGGGAGGGATACCCACCCGGATAGGTTGAGAGTGTTGAAGAAAATGGTGACTTGCATGTGTATATTAACCTAAAATATGCCCTAAAATTGGAAAAGTGTTGATTAATATTGTGCATGGTATCTGTGTCCTGGTGTGGTCACATACTTGCAATGCCGGATGTATGCCGTGCTGGTGCAATACTAAAGCATATATATATATGTGAACCTATATGTGTATTGTGTGATATATGGACAAGATATAAAGAAATTATGTATAAACGTAGACTGTAAAACAATACACTATAAAACAGGGCTATTACTAATTATACTCACCAACGGTAAGTACACCTCTCTATCGCTGCTTATAGAATCCTGAGAAGAGGAGATCCTCATTGATACCTGTGGGTGCAATACACTCCTAAGTTAAAGATCCAGCGAGCCTCTCTTCGTAGTAGCTCGGGAACCAAGTCGCCACCCCGAATGTTGTTATACACCAAGTCCAACCCACCACTCTTATTCCATGTGTTGACCCCCCATGGAAGAGTCTAAAGTGTGTTGCGACAGTGGAAAGGACCTTACCCTGATTGAAGTATTTCGTGGAGTTCCGAATGCTCGAAATGCTGTTGTATCCTCTTTCTTAATTCTTGTGTTGTTTGGCCCACGTGCATTTTCTCACATGGACATATGAGGCCGTAAATCACATTTTTACTCTTACAGTTAATGTAATGGTAAGGTTAAAAGATCTGTGGTTGATGGGGTTGGTCACCCGTTTCAGCGGTGTCATCAGGGCAGAAACCGTGCACCCCTCCACATGCGTAGGAACCCTTGGTCTTCCCACCTCGTCCCAAGGTTTTTTTATTCCGTTGAAAATGGCTTCTTGTCAGTTGTCTTTCAGACTCTTTGCTCTCTTTGCAATTAAGGATGGTTTTTCAGAGATCCAGGGATTTAAGCGTTTTTCTGCTCTCAAGATATTCCAATTGCTCATTAGAATTTTTTCGACGTCCTCCCATTGGTTATTATACGTTGTTATGACTCCCAGTTTGAAATCTGTGGTTTTCTCACGTGGTCGCAGGAGTTGATCACGGCTGCTGGTGCAGATCTGAGGTATGCTTTGGAATGACTCTCCTAGGGTAGCCTCTATGTCTAAAACGGTCCTTCAATTCACTTGCGTTCCTGCGAAAATCATCATTGGTGGTGCAGTTCCTCCTGATCCGGGTGAACTTTCCCACCGGTATGCTGTCCTTCAAGTGGCGTGGGTGGAAACTCCCAGTGTAATAACGCATTCGTGGAGGTCTCTTCCTGTAGAGATCAGTCTGTAGGTGTTGGTCACGAATAAGTATCTTCAAATCCAGGAAGTCTATGCTATCCTGTGAAAAATGTGAGGTAAGAAGAATATTCAAATCATTGTTGTTGAGATGACTGATGAATTCTTTACGAGATCCAAGGTCCATTCAACAGCAGGAGGACGTCATCAATAAATCTGTACCACCCCAGCACATGTTGGCTGAATAGTTCCGATGGGTACACGTGCGCGTCCTCCCACCAACCCAAAACAGGTTGGCATAGGAGGGCGCGCAACGTGCACCATCGCTGTCCCAGAGACCTGTCTATAATATCTGGATTCAAAGGTAAGTAACTCTGTCTCAATACAACTCCATGAGTTCCAGTAGGAAAGAGTCATGCCCCGATCACCCGTACCACATTTGTCCAGATAATAGGTTAGCCCTCAGCCCGTCCTGGTGTGCTATATTAGTATATGCGCTCTCCACGTCAAGTGTCACAATCCAGGTGTCTTTGGGTAATAAACGTCACAAATCTTCCAATTAGATCAGATGAGTCCCTGATGTAAGAGCGTAACTGCAGTAACCAGTGGTTGCAAGAAATGATCCATATCATACATGCCCTCTCACACAGACCCCCTATCCCTGACACAATTGGTCTTCCAGGGGGGCGTGTGAGAGACTTATGCACCTTGGGAGCATATAGAAGTGGGTGTTACTGGGTTTGGACTCAGGAAGCGTGTTTTCACTTTTAGTTATTATGCCATAATTATGGCTGCATCTAGTAGTCGGTCCATCTTTTTCTGGAAGGTCTGGTCGGATCGGATGGTAGGGGGGTATAGTACATTGTGTTGTTGAGTTGGCGTCTAGCCTCATCAATGTACATTTCAGTTGGCCATAATACTATATTCCCCCCTTTGGTCCGCCTCCTTGATCAAAAAGGCAGGGTTATTCCTCAAAGATTTAATGGCCATCCTTTCACCATGAGTCAGATTTTCATGGGCGTGCTTGTTTAAGGTAGGGCCTCAATATCAGTACACCTGGTTATAAAATAGCTTTAGTGCCGGGATCAAACCCAAATCGGGGTAATCTGGGATGGTACCCTGAGAGGGCATGATTGCCTACCTGTGCGTTCTTGTTGTTCATTTTCCTGTAGTAGGTCAAGTAGGTCCTAAGGATTTGTCGATCCTCTTCCGGAAAGTTCTCAATAAGTGCGGCTGTTGATATAGGACTTTAAGGATACCTGTCTACAAAAAAGAAAGATGTCCTTTATTAATTCAATTTATCGAGTCCGTTCATGGGAAAAAAGTGAGGCCTTTACTGAGGACCCTAGTCTCATCAGGATTTAAGACATAAGGTTAAATTGATGATATCCTAAATCGGAAATGTTAGTACCTGGGGTTTCAGAGGGAGGTTCTAGGTGCGTTTTTTGCCCCTCTTGTATATGGGGGATCTGGTCGTATGTCCTGGCCGCCTCTTTCTGGTGTTTATGGGGTCTTGACCTGCCCCGTCTGATTTTGCCTCCATGTCGCTGCTTCCTGATAAAAAATCATCACTTGATGTATTTTCCTGTATGGATGTGTTTTTTTTCGGGGACCCCTGTAACATCTTTCTACGATTGCCCTTGTGATTCCAATGATATGCAGGTGCTTGTCATAGTCTGTCTTGTCCCGCTCATTTTATTTCTTGCCCTGAATGACGTCCTTTTCCACTTATCAATAACATCCTTCAATTCAATTTTGAAGGGTTGTACCAATGTGGTCTGATCAAATAGATTGAGTTTGTTTTTCCAACCCTTAATCTGCTCTCGAGTTTGTGCCAACAATTCCTTATCATGTGTCAACAACATATGCCATGATGATATGGGAAACACTGTGCCAAACCCCTCCACCACTACATTTGAACTCCTCCTCAACCTCCCATGAAGGAAGATTTGGACCCGTAGGCCCCTCGGGACAAGGTTCAACTTAATGTATTCCTCCAGGCTCCTAATGTTCCAATAGGTCTTAGTAAGTGTTTTATGTGCTTCCATAAGTTCCTTGGTGATTGTCTGGAATTCATTAGTGCCTTTATCTGTATTGGGGGAATCAAAGAGGGAACCAATCTGGCTCGCCAAAATGACTCCCGAGTTCTGAGATCCATGGATGACAAAAAAATATTTTACAAATCAAAAAAAATTTAAAATGAAAAATCCGGCGTGCACAAGGTTTCAGAGAAAAAGCTCCCTATGGACAGGAGGGACCTGACAAAAACCGTATGAACAGATAATTGAAACCTGCACAGCAAAATTATAATTGAAGTGTACCAAAGCGGCCACAACACCTATATATAAATGTACCAACAAAGAGAGACCAAGCGGAGTGTGTATAGGCCAAAAAATATATCAAATCTTTATTCAATAATGACTACGAACTCTACAAAACATGCAC
The DNA here is from genome assembly GCA_019512145.1 of Engystomops pustulosus. Taxonomy (NCBI): domain Eukaryota; kingdom Metazoa; phylum Chordata; class Amphibia; order Anura; family Leptodactylidae; genus Engystomops; species Engystomops pustulosus. Next base: position 9,505 of record WNYA01001744.1, on the reverse strand, counting down.
GAATCTTAAAAACCCTAAAAAGTACAAAAGTACATGCAATCTGACCCATGTATATGACCACAATAGGTCTATACATACCACATACCCAAAAAAAAGACAAAGGTAAATAGTCTAGTTTTGCCCTGAAAAGAAAAAATATATAAATGTGGAAGGGAGATGTTGGGCACAATGGTTCAAAGCTGTAAATCAGTAGTAATTCCCTTGGACACATGCATATAATGTGACAGGAGCAAAAAGAGGCACGCTCTAAAGTAGATACAGGTTTGTTGTTAATGTATGGTTACCCATCCATGTGGTAGATCCCGAGTGGAGCGTGCACAGAAGGGTGATGTGGGTAAAAACTCCCACGCGTTTCGTCGCTAGATGCGACTTCCTCGGGGTCCATATTAAATTGGCGGACCGCCGTCCGACCTAAATACACAGTGCCCCTCCCAGGGTGAAAACTTTAGCCATTCACATACCTCCTATTGATGTTGCAGCTGTGAGTGGAGCTCCAAACACTCGCGGCATCATGCTAAACAACCGCTGTCATGTGACCTATTCAAAATCTCGCGAGGGTAAAGTCTTGTGATCATCATGTGACAAGTCACGCGAGACTTGTAAGCCGCGACATAACGCATGCTTACGCTCTGCTAATACAAGTATTGCCGGCAATGATCTTACACTATGCGCAGGCGCCGATACATTATCCAGTAATTGCACCATCAGGCGGTACATGATATATTTCTAGTTCTGTGCCAAAAGAAACAGAAAAACAAATTAAAATTGGATGCCACTCAGCGGTATAGTCAGAATACAATAATGCATAAACCTGTGGAGGTAGAGAGGAACGAGTTTTGGCTAGCACCCTGGGAGGGCGATTAAAAAAGCGCATGTCATGCAGAATGAAACAGGTTGCTTAATCAATATATCAAAGTAGATCATGAACAAATTATAAATACATTCATCAATTATTGTGTCATCCATGTTGCCACCAGAGCATCAGCAGTCAATTCAGTGGAGAAAGAAAGAACTCCTAAAGATCATTAGGATGCGTGGAGCAGTTTTGATGGTCCTGGAAAACTCCGTAAGTATTCGTTTAACTGTGCAGCGTTGTCTTGCGCAGTGAAGCTTGTGTCCTCATAGAATGGTTCCTTTCTTCTTGATTGAATTTTCCTCTTAGACCGTGGTCCCAGTGTAGTGGGGGCCCGAACAGAAGAAGTCCCATAGAGCTACAGGAGAGCGTCGATGTTCAGGAGGCAAGGATTCGAGGTGATATTCTCAGGGTACTGTGATAGTTTCGATGGTCATATCGTACATCAATTCACTTGTTCTAAAAAGAAGATGTATTATTGTTCACATTATTCGTAGACCAACTGTTATTGCCTTTGGTATACTACAATCTAACGTCCTGAAGAGAAGGGAAAAGAAGGAAAAAGAAAAAGAAAGAGAACACAAAGGGGAAAAAAAGGGAGAAGGAAAAAGGGAAATGAAAGTGAAAAGAGGGAGAGGGAAACCCAAAGTGAACGAGAGGGTGAAAAACAAAAGAATGAAAAAATTGGTGTGTGGTGAGAGGGCCCGAAGCCGGACCTGAAAGTGTGAACCTTAAGGGCTGCTGAGAATGTGGTAAGGGACCATAAGGGGTCCAGGACTACGGGAGGGATACCACACCCGATAGGTTGAGAGTGTTGAAGAAAATGGTGACTTGCATGTGTATATTAACCTAAAATATGCCCTAAAATTGGAAAGTGTTGATGAAGGGTATCCAAAGCGGCCCACAACATCTATTATAAATGTACCAACAAAGAGAGACCAAGGGGAGTGTGTATAGGCCAAAAATATATACAAATCTTTATTCAATAATGACTACGAACTCTACAAAACATGCACGAATCTTAAAAACACAAAAAGTACAAAAGTACATGCAATCTGACCCATGTATATGACCACAATAGGTCTATACATACCACATGACCCAAAAAAAGACAAAGGTAAATAGTCTAGTTTTGCCCTGAAAAGAAAAAAATATATAAATGTGGAAGGGAGAGTGTGTGGCACAATGGTCAAAGCTGTAAATCAGTAGTAATTCCCTTGGACACAATGCATAATGACAGGAGCAAAAAGAGGCAGCTCTAAAGTAGATACAGGTTTGTTGTTATGTATGGTTACCCATCCATGTGGTAGATCCGAGTGGAGCGTGCACAGAGGGTGATGTGGGTAAAAATCCCCACGCGTTCGTCGCAGATGCGACTTCTCAGGGGTCATATAAATTGGCGGACCGCCGTCCGACCTAAATACACATGTGCCCCTCCCAGGGTGAAAACTTTAGCCATTCACATACCTCCTATTGAGTTGCAGCTGTGAGTGGCTCCAAACACTCGCGGCATCATGCTAAACAACCGCTGGTCATGTGACTATTCAAAATCTCGCGAGGGTAAAGTCATGTGATCAGTATGGTACAAGTCACGCGAGACTTGTAGAAGCCGGACATGACAGCGACGCTCTGAATACAAAGGATGCCGGCAAGCTCACACTATGCGCAGGGCCGATACATTATCCGTAATTGCAGGAACGACGCGCAAAAGGAGAAGCAAAATGATCAGTGAAGGTAAGGTAGGAGAGGCGACAAAGGGCAGGTCAGAAGGGGATACGGGGGGAAAAAGAGAGCCACCCTCATGTTACAGTCGCCGTGGTGGTTCTTTTTTCGGAGTCTTGTATGGCCTTATTAGGCGACCGCCCGATGTTACCATTATTGTAGTTCCTTGTGCCGCCCATGATCTCCACGGTCTGTGTTCCAGGCCGGTACCCTCTATTTCCGCATCCATCCGCGTCCTTCCTAGGCCCCCCCTCCACACCAACCCCCCAACCTACTGGCTCTTCTCGATCCTGTCCCTTTCGCCCCATAGGGTCCCCCTCCCCCGCACCAGTTCTCCCGGTTTGTAAGGACCGCTTTCACTGTTCATCCGATCCTTAGTGCCCCCCCCCAGCCCCTTTTCACACATCCATGTCAACGAGGCCAAACCACCTTTACAACTTCACCACCCTTCCGCGTTCCGACTTGCAACCCCCCCCTTCCCTGCGCCCACATACCTGCTGACCCCCCCCCCTTTGTACGATCACCCCCGGGGACCTTGCATGTAATGTCCGCTTCTCACCAATATCCCCATTTGCAACAGGTCACCTCCCCCGGTGGTTTCGCTTATCATTGCCTGACCTCCCCGCTTTGGGAGTCTCTCTGCTTTTTTTTCCACTTGGAGCTTACCAGCATGCGTCGTGCGACCTTCTAGAGCCTTCTTTCTGTCCCCTGACTCTTTTCCCGCGTGTTCTGCCCCCGTGCTAGTGCAAATTTTGTTAACTAGTATAATTTTATTGTAGAGATAAAACTACGCCTGTCACTATCTCGGAAGAAAAGGTTGACCACTGAATGATATAAACCACCCAGCGTATTACTGTGTGACTAGAGATAGGGTTTATATATAAATGAGAGGAGGAATGTTGTAGAAGAGAAGGGACGTGAGAGAAGAATATCTCTATAAGTCTAATGCTGGATTGAGCGCTAGCACACCCACCTTGGGGCAGAGAGTATGTTTATTACAGGCTTTCAACGCAAAACCCCCAAACTCTACAATCAGAGATGATTGTGGCCCGCGCTATGATTTCATTTGTACCACAAGTTTTTTACATAATAAGAGCGCACCTTAGCCAATTAGTCGCAGCCATCAAATCTGCCGATGATATCATTCCATGGTTGAAGGCTCCAATGATGAACCAAAATCATCTGCTAAAACAAGGACGTTGATTCGATTACATAGACTAATCGAGTATATACAATGACCTGCTATCAAAGTCATAGTTCATATCACGATGAGGAGATATAACTAATATCAGTCTGTAATTAAAAATAAAACTGCTTTTTGGTATATGTTTAACCTCACATGCAAATGTTCTTGCCAATCGAAAAACGGTTGCCCTATTTTAACACATATGCACATGATCTAAAAAGATTCACAGAGTGATATGTCCTGTTAGTACTTCAATTATAATTTTGCTGTGCAGGTTTCAATTATCTGTTCATACTATCAATGTTCTAGAATAATTCGATCTGTTCTGTAGGCAGCTAACATTTCATCCTCCAGGAAGACTCATTGTCGCAGGAAGTTTATGTGAACAAGCATCTTCCTGTTTGGACTTCTTTCTACAAGCAATGGTGGATTCGTACGTGAGAGACTCTATGCACCTTATGGCAGAGCACACAAGGTCTGATCCTGCTAACCCCGGACGTAGAATCCCTGGAGGTGTGGGAGCGCTGGAGTATTATCTCAATAAGAAAATGGACAGACGCCACGATTCTTTCATCCTACATTTACTCAGCTTCGTGCTCAACCAGAACGATTTTGTCTTTGACAGACATTTTATCAACAGGTCTCTGGGACTGTGATGGCTGCTAGGTGCGCACCCAGGTCATTCCAGGTCCATGTCATTGAATGGTATAGATACATCGACCATGTGCTTGTTCTTTGGAGTGGTACAGAGGATCAGTGCAGAGAATTTGTGCATGAATTTAATAATAACCCCGCAGATATCCACTGAATCTGAAGTTGTTAAAGCGGAACAATAAAATTGAGACCACATTGTTCCGTAAAGAAACAGCGACCAACAACATCCTGCACTTTACCAGCTTTCATCCACAACACCTGAAAAACGCTAAACCTGGCGGCCAATTCCTGAGATGGAGACGGAACTGTCATGATGATCATGATGCATTGGACTTGGAGCCAGAGGCTATCCGAGGTCATCTCTCGAGCCTATATGAGGGCAAAGAACCGTAACAGAAAAGAGACCCTGCACCCAAGGAAGAGACATTCTGACAATAAAGTGAGGCTAATAGCCACATACAATAATCAATGGGTTGTAGAGGTAGGTGCAACACGGGCACAGCACAAGCAGGGATAATGGATGGCTAGGTATGGAGATCTATGCTGTCCCACTGAAGTTGTGCTCAGACTCCCAGAATTGGCAGATACAGCCCACAAGAAATGAAGAAGCGAAGTGGCACTCACCAGTAGTGTGAACAGTCTTCTTTATTCATGCGTTCATACAGAAAGTACACAGGGGGGCACGCAGTGCAGGGCAGGACCCCCATGTGTCACCATTCTGTATAGTTATGTATGTGAGGGCAGGACCCCCATGTGTCACCATTCTGTATAGTTATGTATGTGAGGAGCAGGACCTCCATGTGTCACCATTCTGTATTGTTATGTATGTGAGGAGCAGGACCTCCATGTGTCACCATTCTGTATAGTTATGTATGTGAGGAGCAGGACCCCTATGCGGGAGGGAGAGGAGAGGGTGTGAAGGTTTTTGGAGGGGTAATACGGTGAATGGAGGGACATTGTTGAGCAGATTATTTTGGGCTGTGACTTTCTTTGCCCTTTGGGTTTAGGTTTCTTGCATTTTATGATCTTTTGAGGAAATGTTAAATATCCTTTTTATATTTATCATTTCTATCACTTTCCTCCTGTGATGGATCTTTTGCTCCTAGTAAGGATGTTGTCAATTTTGAAAATTTCTAATAAAATAAAAAAAAGAGAAAACCAAGCTTGGTATCGCTGCTGCATCTATGTAGTAAGCTTGGTTTTGTTGCTGTATCTATGTAGTAAGCTTGGTTTTGGTGCTGTATCTATGTAGTAAGCTTGGTTTTGGTGCTGTATCTACGTAGTAAGCTTGGTTTTGGTGCTGTATCTATGTAGTAAGCTTGGTTTTGGTGCTGTATCTATGTAGTAAGCTTGGTTTTGGTGCTGTATCTATGTAGTAAGCTTGGTTTTGGTGCTGTATCTGAGTAGTAAGCTTGGTTTTGGTGCTGCATCTATGTAGTAAGCTTGGTTTTGGTGCTGTATCTGTGTAGTAAACTTGGTTTTGGTGCTGTATCTTTGTACTAAGCTTGGTTTTTGTGCCGCATCTATGTAGTAAGCGGAGTTTTTGTGCAGTATCTATGGAGTAAGATTACTATTGTTTCTTTCCCGCTGTAATGCGGTCAGTTGTGTAACATTTGCAGGATGAAACATTTCTGCGCTAAACATGAGATAATGTCAGAGCCCCCGGGACCCCCGGACCCTGTGCCTAGTGACTGGGTGTGCTATGTTGTAGAAGCTTGATGGTCTCATACACACGACCTGCAGGTAAATCACAGCCCCCACTGGACCGAGTGTCCCTGTGCCATGATTGTGCCCGGCACAAGCTGTGGAGCAATATTTAACCCCTGGGTCTCCAGCCCTCCAGGTAATGTTGGACGAGATGGGACCCTCTCATAACCTGATACTTGCCTGACGTAATCCTGGACATGAGATGTGTGATACATCAGGACATGTAGTGTCCCGGAGCTGCGCCTCTGCCCCTGTCCTGGACTCCGAAGGGTTCTGGTGGTGCTCCCAGGTTCTGCTCTAATCCAAACCTCATCTAGGCCTCAGTCTCCATTACTATGATAATTGTTTAACCAATGATATTGTCTGATGCAACCAAGAAAAGAAGTGATTCCCTATTGGTCAAAACTAGAGAACATACTAGAAGGTTCCACAGATTCACCATCGGTTCTGTACTGGATGTACTACTGGATCCTGTCATTCCTTCCGCCTCCTGGAGATACTAGGATTAGTCATGTGCTTCTCCAGAACCTTCCGGAATCGGGACTCGCTCGCTACATTCAGGACACATGACTACTAAGACGTAAATGGAAGATTGTGAAGGAAACTTCAAAAAAACGGAGTTCCCTGTATATGCCCAACACTCCACGGGCACCCAGGGACAACACCCGGAGGAAGCCCCAAGAAACTCTGACACCCCCTTGTGGATTTCCCTCCTTTACCACTGTTACCCCTTACCACCCCCGGGGCAGAGGTCGGGTCAAGCCGCCGTGACACCATTGACTTTGCCTTGACCCCTCTTGGCTCCCGAAGGACTCTGCCCTGACTCCTGTCCCCGGATACCGGAAAACTTTTACACATCTTGTCCGAATTTTTTAGGGGACTGTTTAGAAGTTATTTACTGCTTCCCGGGTCATGAAACAATAAGAAGGCTACACGGCCTGCCATGACCTCGGTGACCCCTGACCCCAATGATGAGACGAGGCAGAGATGAGGAGACACTTTTATTGAGCATCATGTCAGCGATTGATCGTTTCTCTAATCAGTGGATCTATAATCAGCGGCAGAAGGCGTTGGCCGCGCCGTTCATCATTTATTCTTCTGCTTTAAAAATTTTTATAAATGTCATATCTATAGCCAAACGTAGTGCTCTGGGTGAACATGGTTCTGTGGTACCAGCACTCTAAGAATGGACACATGCAATCATATGCGCGGTGCCCGTAAACCTGGACGTTGGGGTAACTGGCCGGCGTGATGCCCCAACGCCGAATGTGGGCGTCAAATATTCTGCAAGAAGAGAAAGATAGAGGAAGGTTATACTGAGAAGACGGAGGAGAAGACGGTGACATCTCATAGGCTTCTATGGCATGTTGTAGTGGGCATGCTCAGTGAGGTGTTAGCTGGACATCACTTCTAGGCTTCTATGGCATGGTGTAGTGGGCATGCTCAGTGAGGTGTTAGCTGGACATCACTTCTAGGCTGCTATGGCATGGTGTAGTGGGCATGCTCAGCGAGGTGTTAGCTGGACATCACTTCTAGACTTCTATGGCATGGTGTAGTGGGCATGCTCAGTGAGGTGTTAGCTGGACATCACTTCTAGACTGCTATGGCATGGTGTAGTGGGCATGCTCAGCGAGGTGTTAGCTGGACATCACTTCTAGACTTCTATGGCATGGTGTAGTGGGCATGCTCAGTGAGGTGTTAGCTGGACATCACTTCTAGACTGCTATGATATGGTGTAGTGGGCATGCTCAGCGAGGTTGAGGCCCACGCTGAGGTGCTCCATGGGGTGGCAGTTGTAGAGGCTCATGTAAATTCACCCTCGTAAAACATGGTTACATTTTACAAACCTGGGGTCTTGTTGGGCCCTTGGGTGTCAATGTGTGTGAACTGTGGATTATGTGGATGGGTGAAGACCACCCTGGGGAAGTCCTTGTATAGTCCTGACCCCCACACAACTCGCTGCTTTATCCGTTCTCCCCGCTCTGAGAATCTCCTCCTTATAAAGATTCCCTTTACTCACCAGACGTAATAAAACCACTGACAGATCTTCTCACTTACTTGTCAATGAAGCAGTGGTGTAAGAAGAACATGAGGTCGTTACAAGCGATGGGGACCACCGACATCGTTCCACCGATATAGACGTGCCAAAGGTTGTGTAGAGACGTTGCGCGTTGATCTCTTCTATCCCTCCAGCCTGGTGGACAATAAGAGGATGATCAATAGGACCTCTGCACACGGGATAAGGCGTAAAAGCCACGAATCATCTCCGTGAACACAACCACAACCAGACTTGGGTAAGTGTCTCCCCCTGAAATGTCCGTGCAGCTGATAAACCGCCCTGACAAGGGAAAATCTGCTACATTGACGTTGTCTGGCAGCTGCTGGATGGCGGAGCGGACAAGTAATCTAGAGTAAAGCACAGAGGCAATGAGACTACACAAGACCAAGATGGCCACAAAGCTACAGAATCGGGTCACAGGACGTGTAACGTAGCAGAGGCCAGACACAAATAATAGCAAAGCACCCGGGAAAGGTGTAAGGTGACTGGCAGAGGGCTGCTATAGAAAGGAGTTCCTGGGCGCTCCCCCCAGCAGCTGTCCCTCACTCAGTAACCCTCGCTGAGAGCAGGGTGAGGGCACCCAGTCCACATCTTTATATCTCATTCACAATTAAGGTCTGAAGGACCTCCCAGAAACTCATTGATTGTTACTTTTATGTGACAGTATTAAATATCCTTCTTTTTAGTGCACTCTCCTTATTTCCTTAATTACTTCACATTTGCAGCCAACTGAAATCTGACTTTATGGGGCAAATTTACTTACCCGGCCCATTCGCGATGCAGCGGCGCGTTCTCCGCGCTGGATTCGGGTCTGGATTTTTTAAATGCGGCAGTTTCTCCGAATCCGTCGGGTTTTCGCTCAGCCACGCCCCCCGATTTCCGTTACGTGCATGCCAAAATCAGAAATATTTGGGTAACAGGTCGGGAAAACGCGAATCGGGCCCTTAGTAAATGACCCCCTATATGTGTGCTCTGTCTCATGGGCATATTACACTCTATATCTCTTACTAGCTGTAGCTCCCGATGCTGCCCGGGATAGGAAATAACTGCTCTAAACTAAATCAAAACAGAAAGGGTTAACAAAAAATATTTTATATGTATCAATAGACTGTCTCTGACCGTCTCTTTTTTTTATAAACTTTTTGACAGTCTCTTTCTCTGACCTTTTCTGTCTCTGGCAGTCTCTTTCACTGACTGTCTGTCTCTGGCAGTCTCGTTCACTGACTGTCTGTCTCTGGCAGTCTCGTTCACTGACTGTCTGTCTCTGGCAGTCTCTCTCACTGACTGTCTGTCTCTGGCAGTCTCTCTCACTGACTGTCTGTCT
>WNYA01001743.1:6320-61236 GCA_019512145.1 Engystomops pustulosus | reverse complement strand
GTGTATTCTAATCAGTTATATCCTCAGTAACTCTGTGTATTCTAATCAGTTATATCCCGAGTAACTCTGTGTATTCTAATCAGTTATATCCCGAGTAACTCTGTGTATTCTAATCAGTTATATCCTCAGTAACTCTGTGTATTCTAATCAGTTATATCCTCAGTAACTCTGTGTATTGCGTCTCCTCCCAAGGTTGCTTGTACGCATGCGCCAGTCCAACACTGCGCTGTTCCTTCGCTACCACACATGCGTGTACCCCTAACACATGCGCAGTAACTACATAAGATTAACACTTCCGCCTCCACAACACATCAAGGGGCCATGTTACTACAGCCATACAGCGTTCACTATCCCACAAACATTGCACAGGTAATTTGCTACGTGATACAATTTTGTTCTGCTACTGTCTGAGAATGTTTGTTATTTACTAATTATACTTGTTTAAAAAAAAAAAAATGTGACCTGCTCTGCCTCCGGGTACCTTTATATATGCCTGTCTGTAACCCATACACCAGTACGTTTGTTTTTGAGAAAGGGGCAGGACCCCTGAAACGCGTCACAAGGACATGACTAATTTCACTGAATTGTAAGTGACTTCATTTTATCATTTTGGAAATTTTATTCCCTTTTATGAATAAAGCAATTTTATAATTTCTTTGGAGAAGAGTCATTGATGTAGACACTCCAGTAAGAGATACTTAGAGTCAGCGCCAGCCATTCCGTTTGTTCATTCTACAGGACCGCCGTGCTATTTTTCGGGGTTCCGGCCTTTATCTTAATACCAGAGGCAGCGACCTTAGTACAATTAGCGCCAAGACGTGGAAACCTGAACAGCAGGAACTTGTAGTGTACCACTGGATCCCCTGTGCGGTTAGCCGCCCCGCTGTGGGCCCCCCTCTCCCCCTTTTTTCCTCACTCCATATCTACTGTGAAGGCATCACCCGAGGCGCTGTCCTTTTGTCTGTTGTTTTGTTTTATATATACTCTTGCAGAATATCCGTCTGTCCCCCAGTCCTCAGCGTCCACTCCCTGCACCTCCTGCAGAATATCCGTCTGTCCCCCAGTCCTCAGCGTCCCCTCCCTGCACCTCCTGCAGAATATCAGTCTGTCCCCCAGTCCTCAGCGTCCACTCCCTGCACCTCTTGCAGAATATCCGCCTGTCCCTGATGGTCCCTGGAGAGAAGTGGCTTCTGTGCTGCCCTCCTGGACACCAGGCCTTGTGGTGGGAGGAGAAGGTGGTTTACCAACTAGAGGCCTTTAAAGATCGGGTAGCTGGTTGGTACCGCTACATCGATGATATTCTGCTTCTCTGGACATGTACCCTTAACGATTGCCATATTTTCATCGATGTACTGAATGACAACCCATGGAAGATCAAACTTACGGCACACATATCGGATTCTACAGTCGATTTCCTGGATGTTTCCATCAGGTATGTACATCCTAAACTTACCACGACATTATTTCGTAAGGAAACCGCATCTAATAGTCTACTGCACTTCTCTAGCTTCCACCCTACCCACCTGAAGGAAGGGATACCAACGGGCCAATTCTTTCGTGTGAAAAGAAATTGTACCAACGAACAAGACTTTAGACTCCATGCACGTGAATTAACTACACGTTTTAAAAATAGGGGCTACCCACGCCGAGTCATCTCTAAGGGGTTTATCCGAGCTTGTAATAGCGATAGACAAGATCTGTTACAGACGAAGCCACGCCCCTTGGATACCAAACCAAGGTTGATCACCACATTTAACAACCAGTGGACGGAGGTTTATAAGATCTTAGAGAAGAACTGGGGTATCCTCAAGAGCGACAGTAGACTTACCTCCTTTATCACCGACAAACCACAATTGACGGCTAGACGTGCTAAGAACTTGAAAGATGTCTTGACTAGGAGCCATTTCCAGCGCCCATCAGTACCTTTCGGACGGGGCATCCGTCTGTGTGGTTCTTTCCCGTGCGGTGACTGTTCTGTATGTCCCTTTATGTCCCGGACCTCAGAGTTTGAGGAGCCGGTGGGACACAAAAAGTTTAAAATTAGAAGCTACATTGACTGCAAAACAAAGGGAGTCATCTATGTTCTCACATGTCCATGTCGCAAGCTCTATGTGGGCCAAACGGCCCAGGAATTTCGCAAAAGGTGCCAACAACACCTGTCAACAATCCGTACGGCAGCCGCCGATCAGCAAAAAGGTAAAAAACTTACCTCGGTGGCTCTTCATTTTTTACAACATCATGGCAGCTGTACTAGAGGTCTCAGTTTTGTAGGCCTGGAGAAAGTGACACTGAATATCAGAGGAGGTAACCATACACCCTTACTTTTACGTAGTGAATCCAGATGGATCTACACGCTGGATACCATGGCCCCTAGGGGCCTGAACGAGGAACTTTTGTTCACCGGCCACTATAAAACATAAACCTTTGATTTGCCATCCCATTTTTCTGTACACCTACATCCATTCATGGTTCACATCCATGTCTTTTTCACACTCACATCTTTTTGTCTATCCAACATCATATTCAGTCTATTCCATACACTGAGACTACTTCTATCACACATTCACTATTACACATTTGGACCCCCTATATTTGGTCATTATTGGGCCCTCTTAAGTCACTATAGTTTCATGTTTTTGTGTTTGCTCTTTTCTCACTCTCTCCTTTAAGTTTCAGACACTATTCACTCTGGTGGAATGGGATGGTCCTGTGAGATACGGTAAAGTCGAACTCCTTCTGACAATGCTCTACAAGAACATCCGCGGTGTCATCCTCTGAACCTCCTCTCCATACTCCACGCCCTCCTGCGTTCCTCTGTAATATGTCTTCATGCCTTGATGTGGACGTTTTTTTAGCCTTTATTTTGTTCACATTACTGATTGTTCCTTGCTATTCTTGGGCCTGTTCCGTGTAGCCATTGGGAGGTGTTGGCATTTTTGTGTCTACATATTTTAGTGATCTTGCTTCTGTATATATACTATATACCTTTTTCTTATTTTGTTATCTAATACACCCCGTACCATCCACTTACATGATTGCTCCTCTTGCTGCTCTGGTTTGGTTCAGCCTGGCCCCCCCCACCCCCTTCCCTTCCCCCTTGAGGTTTTGTTCCCCTCTCCCCCTCTCCTTTTTATAACAACCGCATTATTGATTAGGCCTCCTATATATTTCGTCGTAGAATATATGTCTAAACTAATTTTTTATTATGTTTTAGTGCATTCAATGGAAATTCTCTATTCTCAGGAACCTTTCAAGGACCCTTCTTTTTGGGTTTATTTTGGTTGGTATATGGTTTTAAATTTGAGTAGGGGTTACTCTTATAGAACTCCTGGCAAACATGTATGAATTGGACACACAGTCACATCACCTATATTTGCTGTTTTTTTTGGGCTCGTCCCAAATGATCACTTCTTACGTGGGTACAGGTCGTGTCTCCTAAGTAATGATGTTTTAGCTTGTGTCGCCGTCTAGAGAACATTTATCATATGCTTAGGGTCCTTATATTACGTCACTATATAAATCCAACCTTTGTTGGTACCTCACTTCATTTCACATGTATTGGGATATGATTTTATTTATTTATTTTTTGTTCTTTATATTTTGTTCTTCATTCTCATTCTGTATAGATATTTTTTGGCTAAATGGAACTGTACATTTTTGCGTTTGTTCTGTGGTATACGATTATCGACGTTCAATGTCGATTTATTTATGTTTCACTGTTTATAGGTTGGGGTATTCATGTGTATACTCACTTACCTAGGATAGGCGCCGCATTTCTAGGCTTCTATAAACTGGTTTATATGTTAGACGCCTTGTGGTATCCACGTCTTATTGATATATATACGCCGTCTACACAATCTGTTCACTTATCCATGTATTTGTATTTTGTTTTTTAATGGGGCTTACGCTGCGCCCTAATTTAGTTTACAATTCCATATTAGTGGCGCTACTCACTTTATTCAACAGTGGTAGCACACGATCTTTTACTTTTCAGGTTGGTTATGTGACTTTTAGGGACATATTGTCTGCACTTTTTTAGGACCTTTGTTTGCATCTCCCCATCAGTCATATACTGTTATACCATGCGCCGTATAATATTCATAGTCGCTGCACTATACAGCACCTGATCGTCCTACTATCTTTGTCTATGCCATTAAATATGTACTATCTTTATACTTACCTTATTTACTACGTCCCGACTATGGACATGTATTTTGCCTATATGGTCTAAGCTTATTTTGTATTGGTAGGAACCTTTAGTGCACCAGCGGCGTTCCCGTTCTTTTTAGGGTATGTACACCCCAACTTCCGGGCGTGTGGAACGCACAACCATGTTTGATCAGATCTTTGCGCATGACCGGATATGACGTTACATGAGGGCGGTATCTTCCAAGGGGGGGGCGGCCGGCTTGTTCCGCGTCAGAGCAGCGAGGTATTTAAACCTGACATTTTCAACAGGTAGACATCCCCTGACGAAGCCCGTGTATCGGGCGATACGCGTGGGGCATTCCTGCTCTCCCCAGCTTTATACTCTTCTTGCGGTAATACCATTTTTCTTTGAATATACTGTTCACATTATTGGACATGATTGTGATTGCTCTATTTTTATAAGGCTGCTACTATTTATTTGAGTGTCCTCTCTCGCTATACACTTTATTTCACCTACTAGTTACCGCATTTGTATACATTGACACTATTCTTTACTTATGTTTACAGCATTATACTATGAATATTGCTATGCTGGAGAGTATGTCTGCTTTGCTACCCTCTTATATAGGGTTTTTTAATTGTTTTTAAGATCCACATATTCTTTAATAAAATTGATGTATTTTTTCACCCATATGCATCTGTCTTTCTGCGTTTCTTTGTTCTCTTGTACCAATGTAAATGATATCCAGTATATTGTGCAATCACTTACCTAGTGGTACAGTGACAATAACGTGATCTGCCACAAAGCTGTCACCATCCTCACACATCACCTTCACCGGATATATGTGGGAATCTTCACCAGGGAAAGATCCATTCCAGTGAATGCTCTGTACTGCCTTGTTTAATAACACGCTGCCACCCGGGAGTGGGGCCTTCATCTGGTTTACAAGGCTTTCATATCCCCTAAGAAAGACATAAATCTCAGTGCAGGGAAAGTTCTGGTTACATCAATTCAATTCAACAAAAGTTATCTCTAACCTGTTGTAATTTGTCAGTGGTTCCACATCTAGAAAATTAAATGAGGTACGGTGGTGGCTAAAAGTATTGGCACCCCTGCACTTCCGTCAGATAATACCGGTTTTCTTCCAGAAAATTTTTGCAATCACAAATTTTGGTATTAATATCTTCATTTATTTTGCTTGCAATAAAAAAACACAAAATAGAATGAAAAAAAGAGTCAAATCATTGATCATTTTACACAAAACTCCAAAAATGGGCCGGACAAAAGTATTGACCCGGACAAATTAACTGTGAACAACAAGCGCTTCCGGTGACCATCAATGAATTTCTTGCTCTGCTGGCTTTTAGACCTTTCTTCTTTGGCCACTGCTCCAGGTCCCTGAGATGTGAAGGTGACATCTCCAAGCGGCCATTGTGAGATCTCTCCACAGGTTCTATGGGACTCTTTGGAAGTCTCCGGTGCTCAAACCATTTTCTAGGGCTTTTTGAAGTGTGTTTTGGGTCATTGTCCTGCTGGAAGACCCATGACCTCTGCGGGAGCCCCAGCTTTCTCACACTGGGCCCTACATTATGATGCAGACTTCATAATGCCCGTCACACAGTCCAGTGCCAGAGGCAGCAAAGCCACCCCAGAGCATGAGGGAACCTCCGCCATATCTGACTGTAGGGACCGTGTTCTTTCTTTGAAGGCCTCTTTTTATGCTGTAAACTCTATGTTGATGCCTTTTCCCAAAAAGCTCTACTTTTGTCTCATCTGACCAGAGAACATACTCCCAAAATGTTTTAGGCTTTCTCAGGTAAGTTTTGTCTTTTTTATGTTTTTGTGTAAGAAGTGGGGTCTTCCTGGGTCTCCTACCATACAGTCCCATTTCATTCAGACGCCGATGGATAGTACAGGGTGACAATGTTGTACCCTCGGACTGCAGGGCAGCTTGAACTTGTTTGGATGTTAGTCGAGATTCTGTATCCCCCATTCGCACAATCTTGCGTTGAAATCTCTCGTCAATTTTTCTTTTCCGAGCACATCTATGGAGGTGGCACAGTGCCGGGGGCTTTACACTTCTTGATGACACTGCGCACAGTAGACACAGGAACATTCAGGTCTTTGGAGCAAGCGATGAAGAGATCTCACACGCTGGCACAGGTGACTAGTGAAGCTACAATTTATGCAGCCAGAACCTCCACCTCCAGAATCTGATAGGAGCTAGACAACTTCTGGGAGTCAACCCCTCATGGTGCAGAACAACAAGGCACAATCGCAGACACCATACAGAGGTACCACAACTCCCAGCAGTCCAGAACACAACCCCTAAACAGCACAAGGTCTTAGCAGCCGCTGCCCAAAGCGCGCGCCAGAGACTGCTGGTAGTGGATGAGAGGTGGAGTCAGTGCAGAGACGCGCAGGAGGTCGGAGAACGCTGCTAGCACCACCAGAAGCATCAGAGGAAGGACCCGAAGTCCCAGTGTCCTCCCCTGCGAACCTGACAGTAGTCTTGAGGAAGCTCAGGCTTCCTCACAATTTTGATTCTCAAGTCCTCAGACAGTTCTTTGGTCTTCTTTCTTTTCTCCATGCTCAATGTGGGACACACGAGGACACAGGACGGAGGATGAGTCAACTTTAATCCATTTCAACTGGCTGCAAGTGTGATTTAGTTATTGCCACCACCTGGTAGGTGCCACAGGTAAGTTACAGGGGCTGTTAATTACACAAATTAGAGAAGCATCACATGACTTTTCAAACAGTGCCAATACTTTTGTCCATCCTCTTTTTTATATTTGGTGTGGAATTATATCCAATTTGACTTTTTGATAACGACAGTCTCTCTTTATGCAAGACCCCAACTTGTCAGACCACTTGTTCCAAGATTGAGAAGAACTGGAACAAGCTCTATCCACCTGCATAGGTCCTGACTTGCACTTGTTCAAGACACTGTTCCTCAGAACGCTGAGGGTGCGTTCACACGTTGCAGTTAAAACTGCATCGCAATCAGCTTTGAGGTGGCATTAGGTGCAGTTTTGTCAATTGAACAGGTGAAAGACATGAACTGAATGGGTGAATTTTATTTTGAAGGGGAAACCTGCTCCACAAATGTCATTCACTCATTCAGTTCATGTCTTTCACCTGTTCAATTGACAAAACTGCACCTAAAGCCACCTCAAAGCTGATTGCGATGCAGTTTTAACTGCAACGTGTGAACGCACCCTCAGAGAACCGGATGTCAATCCAAGTGGCCAGAGAGATGAGACCACTCAGAGAAGACGGCAGGTCTTAGGGTGTCTTTAATATGTCGAGAAATTCCCTTTTTAAAGGTTGCAACCAAGGCCGCTTCATTCCAGGTTCAGAAGCTAGGGTATGGAACTGAACTGCATAGTCTCCTTTGGTCTCCCTTGGTGCAAGTACAGCAGGGCGTTCTCATCAGAAGACGCCCAGGCTGGTTCCGCAAAGACGGTGGTGATATTAGCTGTGACCGGGTCTTTCCTGTCCCAGAAGGCAGTAGCCCATGCTAGGGCCTTCCCGGAAAGGAGGCGGATGATGAAAGCCACTATAGACCGTTCTGTGATGAACTGTGTAGGCATACGTTCAATGTGCAAGGAGCACTGGGTGATAAAGCCCCTGCACAACTTGGGGTCCCCATGATACTTATAAGGCATGGAAAGTCTCAGCTTAGGTTCTGCAGATGGTAGAGAACCCTGAGTAGCTGGAAGAAATGCAGGAACTTGACGCTGCTGCTCAATAGATAATAATGGCGGTGAGTTCTCCGAGTTACTGACCTTGCACGGAAAACTGCTGGGACTGCTGAGCCACGATGGTGGTCAGGTAGGGAAACCTTGGTGGTATCCATGGCCAGATCTTACTGTCAGCATTCAGGGGTAGTGGACCCACTGTACCACCACGGACGATGACGTAAGCCCACACCTGGGAGTGGACTCTAAGTGGCACCCGGTTTTCACCAGAGATTGTCGCAAAGCAGGTTGGACTTGCTGCGGCCTGGTACTATCAGGTCGCTCCACAGGCGCAACTTTGTCACTGGTGGCGGCCAAGGGAAGGTACAGAGTTATTAGACAGAATCGTAGTCGGGGACAGGCAGGAGGTCAAGACAGGCAGCACAGTATCAATGTCAGAGTCAGAACAGGAGGTCAGGGCAGCAAAGTCAGGAACCGAACCGAAGGGTCACAGCAGGAATTCAGCAAACAGTCGCAAGGCATAGGGAACAAGTTTTCCATCAGGCATGGGGCACAAAGACCTGGCAGGGGACATAGGATGGAGCCAGGATTTATCAGGAAGGGCACCCAGCCAGCGCCAATTATCAGCGCGCTGGCACATCTTAGAACAGTGGAGACGCGCGTGGTGGAGCAAGGAGACTGCCGGTGGAACGAGGACAGGTGAGTGAGGCTGCGGCAGGGAAGAGGGACACGGGTGCGCCTGCGACCTGAGATATGGAAAAATAGAGGCCTTTCAAGACAGATTTAATAGAGATGACCATTATCTGCAATCACTTCACCTCAAATTTAATAAAGAGAAGGCTAAACTATTGGACAAAGTGGAACAAGTAGCAAAGTGGATTATAATTCTTAAACAGCAAATATTACACTAAATTTGTAGATGTTCTAGTAAAACCAATAACTAATATGTTAAATAAATTTAGAGATGGAGGGGACTTCCCGAAAGAAATGCTGGAGGCAAAGTCTGTAATATATCCAGATCAAGTAGGATTTATGCCGCATAGGATGACGGGAGACTTAACTAGACTTCGTTCAGATAGCAAACCGTTCTGCTCTACCCAGTGGACTCGTGTCTATTGATGCCATGAAGGCTTTCAGTAGTGTACACTAGGATGTTATGAAAGCAGAAATGATACAAGTTGGTCTACCAAAGATTATATCCGAATGGTCATGAATTTATACAACAGTCCATCTGTTCATGCTGCAAGCATGGGTTTCTATAGCCAAAAATTCAACCAAACTTACGGCACAAAACAGGGGTGTCCTATATCACCCCTACTCTTTAATTTGTTTATCGAACCATTGGCCCAATCAATAAGGCGGGATTCTAAGATAAATGGGTAATGAGTAAAACGTCAGAACACAAGATCGGGCTATATGCGGAAGACCTTCTTGTCTCTCCTTTGTTTTCTGTTTTTTATATATACTAATGTATTGGATTTTACTTTATATGCTTTCATTGAAATAATTGAAATTACATACACAGTGTATGTAATTTCACCCAACGAAGGCTCCCATTCGGAGCCGAAACGCGTTGTGTTGTACCTAAGAACTTATAGAATAAAGCACTTTTATGGATATAACACTGTAATCAGATTTCTGAGTGAAGCAGCGCCGACTCTACCGGGACTACACTTCGTGGATCTTCGCATTTCTCATTTTATAAACACACTACATGTGAACAGGAAACTAGAAATAGGATTGGGCTCAGGATTGAAATAGTACTATGGACTTTTGAGGCTTAATTTAGAGACGTATACAGTATTAGCTGTTATTTGGAGAGACTGTTAAATTCTGCAGTTGTAAATTAACCCCTCATGTGTTCAAATTTTGGGATTGGGATGCGCTTTAAAACTCCTCCCTAAACACATATGCATTATGACCAAAACACTTTTATTTGGTATTTTGCAACTCGTGTTTTGCTCCTTACTGAATTCAAGCATCTCGGTCTAAACGTATAGAAATTCAGAAAGGAGTTTCACCAGATGCACTTGTAGGGGGATATTTATGTATCTTGATGTATCGGGCTGCCAGCAGCGCAGCGTTTATCCTATGCCAGGCAGGGCCTGGCGTAGAAAAATACGCAGCCGGCGACTTTTCACCTCCACTGGCGTGAAGGTGGCGGATTGGGGAAAATAATCGCAAAAGCTAGCAATAAGCTAGCATTTGCGATTATTTCAGGGCCTCTGCGCCACTGGCGGTGCACAGAGGTCCTGATAAATATGCCCCGTAATGTGTATACAAAATGTATTCCATAAGGTGCTTTCAAAAATAATCAAGTAATGTGCAGCAGATGGTGCTAAGTAAAATTAGCAATTTTTCCTGAAATACTATTTTAGTGACCAATATGTTGGCCCAGAATACTGTTGCTAGGGTTGTCATCAGTTAATAATGGAGTGCTCTACAGACACAAGGGGGCTTATTTACTAAGGGTCTGCGGATCGCATTTCCGCCTGTCTTCCCGACATTTTCGGGATTTGTGCACTGTGACAGGGATTTAGCAGGGGATTGTGTCACACGCAAACAGATTTTGGGGCAGCGGCGTCAGCTTTCATGCGACAGAAATGGGGGGGCAGCGGATGATCCGACTGATTCGGACTTATTTGGTGTGGGATTTAATATTCAAATTGTGTTGCATCCAACGCACTTACATGCACGAGGAAGAAGGTGAACTCCGGGGACCTGAGCGGGGAAGCGACACATGCAGGATATCGGGCGCACGATCTTAGTGACTCCCCGCACAGCAAATTATATACGGATAATGCACTTACATGCACCAGAAAGAAGAAGGTGAACTCAGGGGACCTGAGCGGGGAAGCGACACATGCAGGATATCGGCTGTACGATCTTAGTGACTCCCCGCACAGCGCATTATACACGGACAATGCACTTACATGCACCAGGAAGAAGAAGGTGAACTCCGGGGACCTGAGCGGGGTAGCGACACATGCAGGATATTGGGCACACGATCTTAGTGACTCCCCGCACAGCGCATTATACACAGACAATGCACTTACATGCACCAGGAAGAAGAAGGTGAACTCCGGGGATCTGAGCGGGGAAGCGACACATGCAGGATATCGGGCGCACAATCTTAGTGACTCCCTGCACAGCGCATTATACACGGACAATACACTTACATGCACCAGGAAGAAGGTGAACTCCTGGGACCTGAGAGGGGAAGCGGCACATGCAGGATATCGGGCGCATGATTTTAGTGACTGCCCGCATAGCACATTATACACGGACAATGCACTTACATGCACCAGGAAGAAGAAGGTGAACTCCGGGGACCTGAGCGGGGAAGCCACACATGCAGGATATTGGGCGCACGATCTTAGTGACTCCCCGCACAGCGCATTATACACAGACAATGCACTTACATGCACCAGGAAGAAGAAGGTAAACCCAGGGACCAGAGAGGGGGAACGAGACACATGCAGGATATCGGGTGCAGGATCTAGTGGACCCAGCACAGGCGCATTATACACGACAATGACTTACATGCACCAGGGAAGAAGAAGGTGAACTCCGGGACTGAGCGGGAAGCGACACATGCAGGATATCGGGTGCACGATCTTAGTGGAATCCCCGCACAGCGCATATACATGGACAATGTACTTACATGCACCAGGAAGAAGAAGGTGAACTCTGGGGACCTGAGCGGGGGAAGTGGACACATGCAGGATATCGGGTGCAGGATCTTAGGACTCCCGCACAGCGCATTATACACGGACAATGCACTTACATGCAACAGGAAGAAAGAAGGGTGAACTCCAGGGACCTGAGCGGGGAAGCGGACACATGAGGATATCGGGTGCACAATCTTTGTGAATCGCGGCACAGGGCTGATCGTCGGACAATGCACTTTTGGGAAATATGAGGGATTGCTCCGGAGAGGCAATTATGTGTGTAATAATTTAAAACCTTTCACCCATGCATATTTCATGGCAATTTATGGAAACAACAATTTTATAAGCAACTGTATCTTTGTCACTTTCCCATAGGAGAAGATATTACTAGAAACCATACAGTACATTCGGGGGCCAGGCAAGACTTGGGCCCATCAGCTTTTAATCACGCCACTGGCATTGATACATAGAAATCCAAAAGAAAGGTCACTATTGCTTCTGAAAAGCAGATTCAATTTGGACACATGTTTACCTACCCACATGTTTTAAAACATTGGGGTAGAAACCAATGTTTGAAAGTACGAGGAGAGTAAAACTGTCTCCAAACTGAATCTGTTTTCAGGGACAAAGGTGTCTTTTTCTTTTAGGGTACTGATGAACCACAACTCCCTTGAACTTTCCTGGTGCCCAGTGCAGCTCGGGGAAAGCAGAAACAGGAGACTCGACATTGTCAGGAGAGTCTAACCACCCATGAACTCGCAGTTATCACTAGTGGTTGTTATTAATGGACCCTTAACATGACAGGTGACATTTTTTTGTTTTCCGTACTTACTTCGGAAAAGTGCGTCAAGTCCTGGAAACGTTGTATATTCTCCAAAGGGGCAGAGCGCCAATAGTCCATAATGTGGGTCCCACTGAACAGCATTCCATATTAAGTAACCCCCTCAGGAAGGCCATTTAATATCAGCCAGTTCTTTATCCCAATCCGGTGAGCTTTGGACAATCTTCTGTCGGATAAAACGTCCCCGCTGTCTTCAGGAGTGCAACCACCACCGGTGATATTCCGTGTTTTTTCCAGCCAAGTGTGATACAATTCTGTAATATTGGCAAACACATCAGGCTGAGGTTTTTTCCCTGAACTACTATAGATAACTGGGTTGGCAGACGTATAGCCATCAAAATTCATTTTTGATTCTCCTTGAGCAAGGCAAGCGAGCCTAAAAGGCCGAACTGAGCTGCCAGCCGGAAGACGGGGTTACCCTGAGATGGGCCATGAATCACTGGGCCCCAATCTCCACCAGGCCTTTAGCTACAAAAGAAAAGACACAATTGTAAGACATTATAAATTATTTCTATTAATTAATAGTATCATAGTAACAAAGGAAAAAAAAGACATTAGTCCATCATGCCAACCTATACATTGGGGCTATTTACTAAGGTCCGAATCGCTTTTTTCCGCCGGGTTTCCCGAATTTTTCCGATCTGCTCAACAATGCCCCGGGATTTTGGCGCACGTGATTGGATTGAGGCGCATCGGCGTCAGCTTCACGGGACAGAAATCGGGGGGCGGTGGCGTTGGAAAACCTGACGGATTCGGAAAAAACGCAGAATTTTTTTAAAAATTTGTGTCGCAATAATAGCACTCACAATGCACCGGGAAGTAGGTGAGCTCCGGGGGACTTCAGCGAAGCTGCGGACACCTAGTGGACATCGGGCGCACGACCTTGGTGAATCCCAGCAGAAACGGAATCAGCGTCGGAGAAAGCGCCGTGGAACGGACTGGACCAGGTAAGTAAATCGCCCCAATGAGACTGATAAAAGCCATAAGTACAACTTATTGCAAATCTGCAAAACAATAGTATGTGAGGATTGCATTAAAATTTACACCCGCATTGCTACATGAAATGGATATTACTGCTTGTTTCTTGAATAATATGGGCTGAAAATACTCCAGCAGAATAATATTGATAAATTAATTTACCCTTCTACAAGAAGCAGAACACCGGCACAGACTGCAATGTCAGTTACACGCTCACCATGCAGCTAAAACTATTCAACTTTACCGAATCTTGGCTGCGGATGCGGCCTCCGGTCCTCCCCGTGGCCTCCAGGATCTGTATGTTCTGGAGGCCGTGTCGTGCAGCTTCTCTGCCGCGGCGATGCCGGAGATTCCAGCACCGATGATCAGCACTGCGGTCCCCGAGCAGCCATGGCTCCAGCCGCTCCTCACAGCCGGGTCCGAGAATACAGCGAGCAGCTGGGCGCGAGTAAGAGAAGTTTGGGTCGGGTTCTCCAGATTATCTGGTGGTTTGTTTCTCCTAGAAAAGTGGCGAGCAAAGTACGAGGCTCAGTCCCCCTCTTCTCCTCAGTACAGCTGCCATCTGGAGCATTTTATGTGTCCACAGCTGCAAGTCTGAAAACCTTCCAAGTTTTCATTGTTTCCGGACTCCTGCTCCTCAATGTAATAGCATGGTTTATTTTTTTTGTGGGGTTGTTGTTCTGTGATGTGGCTCTTCACAAATCTATTCAGCATCAGGTATATATATATATATATCCTTCACCCTGGTATATTCAATCTGTAAAATACATACGTATGATGGCATATTACTTGAGTGAACACTGCCTAGGAGCTGACCTCTCACTTCCAGTGTGTGAACACAGCCAAATACTTCTCTAGGGACTAAGCATTATGGGTATACATGACACAAGAAGTTCCTGGAACCCATACAGTTAGGAAACCTACCACCATGGATGCCCTTAAAGGTGGATCGGGTGGTAGGTGCATCTACAGGAATGAGGATAGACCTTATATGGGCTAAACTCACGTTCCCACAATTTTAATAACTTTTATTCCCTAAGATGCAGATTTACTAACATGGGGTGTGGAGTAGGCGGAGCGGAGGTACACGGTGCGACTACTCCGCGCCCACAGAGCCTCTTTGACCTTCCTACCAGATGTCTTCTGTGCCCAGCTTCTCGTAAACTGCACACCCTCGTCCGCGAAGCCTGCCGTTGCGCATGCGCATAACAGCAGGCCCGGTCTGCGCTGAAGACATTTGGTAGGGGGGTCAAAGAGGCTCCAGGGGTGTGGAGTACCGCTCCGTGTAGCCTCAGTACAAGGTATTAGAAGATTGCGGGGAACATGAGGATTACGTCTATTGATGCACCTACCACCCGATCTAACTTTATAGGTAGAATCCGTGGTGGTAGGTTCCCTTTAATTTACTCAAATTATTAATAATTTTTATCAAATGGTCATAGTGATTTTCCCAAACAAACAATGACCATACGTGCTGTTCACATTTTTCTTCCAGACTTGTGGCATTGTGGTTCTGAAGCTTTTTGTCATTGTATTTTAATATGGGATAATATCAACTAATGTTCATGTTTTTAACCCTCTCCTAGCAGAACAATCTTGCTCGCTGATGCTTATATTTCGTGCTTATTTTACGAAAGTTTAATGAAGCGATGAAATTCAATCCTCTTCACCTAATGTGGCTACATAGTAAAACCCAACCCAGAACATATCCATAAAGTTACAGTAACATGAAAAAACACACATTCCTGATAAAGTTTCTATTCACGCCATCCCTCCGTTATTATCCACACTACGTTATGGCGTTCTTACTCAAATTATAGAACAACAGAGGTTTCCGTTATGTGCGGATAAAACATGGGACACATCTAAAAGTGACTGTTATCTCATTAGCTTGGGTTATTATGGATTATAGGTTTTATTTGGGTTACCATTGTATGAGGGGTGTCACGGGTACTCCCACGATCCACGTTACAGATGCGGGCACACCATGTCCCCTCCTGTGGCGGAGCTGTTCCTGGCCCGATCTTACCTCTCGCAATCCGGCTTTTCCCCCGGCTCAGCCGGGTGCACGTTCCCCGCTCTCTAGGGGAATAGTCTTTGGAAGCTTCCCTGCAGTCCTTGCTGTTTTCCTATGTTGTTCCTGTCCTGCTCTGCGAATTCCTGTGACCTCGGACCTGACCTCTGCCGCCTGCCCTGGCTTCGTGCCTGTTCCTTGAGCTTGGATCCGATTCTGGTAACCTGACGAGCCACCCGCGGCGCGTCGCACCTGTGGAATGACCTGGTGGTACCCTGCCGCCAATAAGACAATCCGCTTTCGGGGGAGGCTTGGTGAAGACCAGGTGCACTTAGACTCTGGTCCCAGGTGTCGGCTAGTACCATCTCCCGCGGGGGGTCCACTGACCCGAACCCTGACAAAGGAAGCAACACATCATACATCTGTTGAAGCTGCAAATATGTTAGGCGCCCCCTGTGGATGTAACGTTCCCTTTGCTGCATATTTGGTGAATTACACATTGGGGTCTGTATGATTCCAACATCTTATTGTTTTTAGGAAAGTATTTTTTCTTTATATAAGCTCTGGATTTGTATATATTTAGAGGAAATTTAAAATGTTGATGTCATTTTTTCATTTATGTTTTCTGCAAAGTTGCATGAAGGTGGTGTGTGAGGAATTTAAAAGTTACTTTTATATACATGGCAGGCAGTTATTCTGAATTTTTTTTTTTTATTTTGACAAAATAGGAGATTCTTACCCTGTGTGTGATATATTTTTTACACACATGGTTGGATTGAACAATATGGCATGGTTTTTGTTTTAGTGCACCAGGAAGAAGAAGGTGAACTCCGGGGACCTGAGCGGGGAAGCCACACATGCAGGATATTGGGCGCACGATCTTAGTGACTCCCCGCACAGCGCATTATACACGGACAATGCACTTACATGCACCAGGAAGAAGAAGGTAAACTCCAGGGACCTGAGCGGGGAAGCGACACATGCAGGATATCGGGTGCAGGATCTTAGTGACTCCCCGCACAGCGCATTATACACGGACAATGCACTTACATGCACCAGGCTGGGGGGTGCATGTAAGGTTGTTTGGATTGTGCGTGGAATAATGGAGCGGAGGGGACACAAGACTGTGAGGGGAGCACACAGAGTATGTGCGCCCGGATGAGTCCTGCATGGGGGGGTGATCCCCCTCAGGTCACCCGGAGTAGTTCACCTTCTTCTTCCTGGTGCAGTGTGAGTGCATTGTCCGTGTATAATGTGTTATGCGGGCAGTCACTAAAATCATGCGCCCGATATTCCTGCATGTGCCGCTTCCCCTTCAGGCCCAGGAGTTCACCTTCTTCCTGGTGCATGTAAGTGTATTGTGCGGTCGTATAATGTGGCAGGGGGAGTCACTAAAGTTGTGCGCCCGATATCCTGTCATGTTGTCGCTTCCCCGGCAGATACTTCGGAGGTTCACCTTCTTCCCTGGTGCATGAAGTGAAGTGTGTTCCTGTGTATAAATGCGCTGTGCGGGGAGTCACTAAGAATCGTGTGCCCAATATCCTGCATGTGTACCCCGCTCAGTCCCCGGAGTGAGTTCCCCTTCTTCTTCCTGGGCATGTAAGTGCATTGTCCGTGGAGTAAATGCGCTGTGCGGGGAGGAAGCACAAAGACGTTACAGCCGATATCCTGCATGTGTCGCTTCCCGCTCAGGTCCCTGAGTTTCACCTTCTTCTTTCGTGGTGCTGTAAGTGCATTACCGATATATTTGGCTTGGCGGGGAGTCATAGAATGTGGCGCCCGGATATCCTGCGTGTCGCTTCCCCGCTAGGTCCCCGGAGTTCACCTTCTTCCTCGTGCATGTAAGTGCGTTGGATGCAACACAATTTGAATATAAATCCCACACCAAATAAGTCCGAATCAGTCGGATCATCCGCTGCCCCCCCATTTTCTGTGCATAGAAAAGCTGGCGCCGCTGCCCCAAAATGTTTGCGTGTGACACAATCCCCTGCGAATCCCGTGTCACAGTGCACAAACGAAAATGTCGGAAGACAGGCGGAAATGCGATCCGCAGACCTTAGTAAATAGCCCCCTTGTGTCTGTAGAGCGGACTCCATTATTAACGATGACAACCCTAGCAACAGTATTCTGGGCCACATATTGGTCACTAAATAGTATTTCAGGAAAAATTGCTAATTTTACTTAGCACCATCTGCGGCACATTACTTAGTTATTTTTGAAGCACCTTATGGAATACATTTTGGATAACACTTACGCGGGCATATTTATCAGGACCTCTGTGCACCGCCAGTGGCGCAGAGGGCCCTGAAATAATCGCAAATGCGTTAGTTTGCTAGCTTGCGATTATTTCCCCAATCCGCCACCTTACGCCACAGTGGAGGTGAAAAGTCGGGCTGCGTATTTTTCTACGCCAGGCCCTGCTGGCATAGGATAAAAGCTGCGCTGCTGGCAGCCGATACATAGATACATAAATATCCCTACAAGTGCATCTGGTGAAACTCCTTTCTGAATTTCTATACGTTTGACCGTTAGACGAGTGCTTGAATTCAGTAAGGAGCAAACACGAGTGCAAAATACAAATAAAAGTGTTTTGGTCATAATGCATATGTGTTTAGGGAGAGTTTTAAAGCGCATCCCAATCCCAAAATTTGAAACATGAGGGTAATTTACAACGCAGAATTTAACAGTCTCTCCAAATACAGCTATATGTTACGTCTTAAATTAAGCCCTCAAAAGTCCATAGTACTATTTCAATCTGAGCCAATCCTATTTCTAGTTTCCTGTTCACATGTAGTGTGTTTTATAAATGAGAAATGCGAAGATCCACGAAGTGTAGTCCCGGTAGAGTCGGCGCTGCTTCACTCAGAAATCTGATTTACAGTGTTATAAACCATAAAAATACTTTTATCTATAAGTTTTTAGGTACAAACAAAACGCGTTTCGGCTCCGAGATGGGAGCCTGTTGGGTGAAATACATACACTGTGTATGTAATTTCAATTATTTCATGAAAGCATATAAAGTAAAATCCAATAATTAGTATATAAAAAACAGAAAACAAAGGAGAGACACGAAGGTCTTCCGCATATAGCCCGATCTTGTGTTTGAAGTTTTACCATTACCCATTTATCTAGAATCCCGCCTTATTGATTGGGCCATGGTTCGATAAACCAAATTAAAGAGTAGGGGATATAGGACACCCCTGTTTTGTGCCGTAAGTTTGGTTGAATTTTTGCTATAGAAAACCCATGCTTGCAGCGATGACAGATGGACTGTTGTATAAATTCATGACCATCGGATATAATCTTGGTAGACCAACTTGTATCATTTCTGCTTTCATAACATCCTAGTGTAACTATGAAAGCCTTCATGGCATCAATAGACCGAGTCCACGTGGTAGAGCAGAACGGTTTGCTATCTGAACGAAGTCTCGAGTCCGTCATCCAGCGGCATAAAATCACTGATCTGGATATATTACAGACTTGCCTCCAGCCATTTCTTTCGGGAAGTCCCCTCCATCCTAAATTTATTTAACATATTAGTTTTGGTTTTACTAGAAGAAATCTACAAAGTTAGTGTAATATTTGCTGTTAAGAATTAATCCACTTGGTACTTGTTCCACTTTGTCCATAGTTTAGCCTTCTCTTTATTAAATTGAGGTGAGGAAGTGATGGATAGTAATGGTCATCTCATTAAATCTGTCTTGAAAGGCCTCCTATTTTTCCATATCTCAGGTCGCAGGCGCACCCGTGTCCCTCTTCCCTGCCGCGCACTCACGCACCTGTCCTCGTTCCACCGGCAGTCTCCTGCTCCACCACGCGCGTCTCCACTGTTCTAAGAGTGTGCCAGCCGCTGAAATTGGCGCGGTGGCTGGTGCCCTTCCTGATAAATCCTGGCTCCATCCTAGTCCCCTGCCAGGTCTTGTGCCCCATGCCTGATGGAAAACTTGTTCCCTATCCTGCGACTGTTTGCTGAATTCCTGCTGTGACCCTTCGGTTCGGTTCCTGACTTTGCTGCCCTGACCTCCTGTTGGCTGACTGACATGATACGTGTTGCCTGTCTTGACCTCCTGCCTGTCCCCGACTACGATTCTGTTAAACTCCTGTACCTTCCCTGGCCGCCACCAGTGACAAAGTTGCGCCTGGGAGCGACTGATAGTACCAGGCGCGAGCAAGTCCAACCTGCTTTGCGACAATCTCTGGTGAAAACCGGTGCCACTTAGAGTCCACTCCCAGGTGTGGGCTTACGTCATCGTCCGTGGTGGTACAGTGGGTCCACTACCCCTGAATGCTGACAGTAAGATCTGGCCATGGATACCACCAAGGTTTCCCTACCTGACCACCATCGTGGCTCAGCAGTCCCAGCAGTTTTCCGTGCAAGGTCAGTAACTCGGAGAACTCACCGCCATTATTCTATTGAGGCAGCAGCGTCAAGTTCCTGTTTCTTCAGCTACTCAGGGTTCTCTACCATCTGCAGAACCTAAGCTGAGACTTTCCATCCTATAAGTATCATGGGGACCCCAAGTTGTGCGGGGCTTTATCACAGTGCTCCTGCACATTGAACGTATGCCTACACAGTTCATCACAGAACGCGTCTATAGTGGCTTCATCATCCGCCTCCTTTCCGGGAAGGCCCTAGCATGGGCTACTGCTTCTGGGACAGGAAAGACCCGTCACAGCTAATATCACGTCTTTGCGCGGAACCACCTGGGCGTTCTGATGAAACGCCTGCTGTACTTGCACCAAGGGAGACCAAAGGAGACTATGCAGTTCGTTTCCATACCCTACTTCTGAACCTGGAATGAAGCGGCCGGTTGCAACCTTTAAAAAGGGAATCTCGACATATTAAAGACACCCTAAGACCGTGCCGTCTTTCTGAGTGGTCTCCTCTCTTGGCCACTTGGATTGAATCCGGCGGTTTCTGAGGTGCGTTCACACGTTGCAGTTAAACTGCATCGCAATCAGCTTTGAGGTGGCTTAGGCAGCAGTTTTGTCAATTGAACAGGTGAAAGACAGAACTGAATGAGTGAATGACATTTGTGGAGCGGTTTCCCTTCAAAATAAAATTCACCCATTCAGTGTCATGTCTTTCACTGTTCATTGACAAAACTGCACCTAATGCCACTCAAAGCTGATTGCGATGCAGTTTTAACTGCAACGTGGTGAACACCCTCAGCGGTTCTGAGGAACAGTGTCTTGAACAGTGCAAGTCAGGACCTATGCAGGTGGATAGAGCTTGTTCCAGTTCTTCTCAATCTTGGAACAAAGTGGTCTGACAAGTTGGGGTCTTGCATAAAGAGAGACTGTCGTTATCAAAAAGTCAAATTGATATAATTCCACACCAAATATAAAAAAGAGGATGGACAAAAGTATTGGCACTGTTTGAAATCATGTGATCTTTCAATTTGTTGGTAAACAGCCCGTAACTTACCTGTGGCACCTACCATGACCAGTGTGGCAATAACTAAATCACACTTGCAGCCAGTTTGAAATGGATTAAGTTGACTCATCCTCCGTCTGTGTGCTCGTGTGTCCCACATTGAGCATGGAGAAAAGAAAGAAGACCAAAGAACGTCTGAGGCTTGAGAATCAATTGACAGTCAAATTGTGAGGAAGCTGAGCTTCCTAGACTACTGGTCAGTTCGCAGGGGAGGACACTGGGACTCGGGTCCTTCCTCTGATGCTTTGGTGGTGCTGCAGCGTTCTCCGACCTCCTGCGCGTCTCTGCACTGACTCACCTCTCATCCACACCAGCAGTCTCGGCGCGCGCTTGGGCAGCGGCTGCTAAGACCTTGTGCTGTTTAGGGGTTGTGTTCTGGACTGCTGGGAGTGTGGTAACGTCTGTATGGTGTCTGCGATGGTGCCTTGTTGTTCTGCACCATGAGGGGTTGACTCCCAGAAGTTGTCTAGCTCCTATCAGATTCTGAGGTGGAGGTTCTGGCTGCATAAATTGTAGCTTCACTAGTCACCTGTGCCCGCGGTGAGATCTCTTCATCGCTTGCTCCAAAGACCTGAATGTTCCTGTGTCTACGTGCGAGTGTCATCAAGAAGGTGTAAAGCCCCGGCACTGTGCCACCTCCATATGTGCTCGGAAAAGAAAAATTGACGAGAGATTTCAACGCAAGATGTGGCGAATGGGATACAGAATCTCGACTAACATCCAAACAAGTTCAAGCTGCCCTGCAGTCCGAGGGTACAACATTTCACCCTGTACTATCCATCGGCGTCTGAATGAAATGGACTGTATGGTAGGAGACCCAGGAAGACCCCACTTCTTACACAAAAACATAAAAAGACAAAACTTACCTGAGAAAGCCTAAACATTTTGGAGTATGTTCTCTGGTCAGATGAGACAAAGTAGAGCTTTTGGGAAAAGGCATCAACATAGAGTTTAACAGCATAAAAAGAGGCCTTCAAGAAAGAACACGGTCCCTACAGTCAGATATGGCGGAGGTTCCCTCATGCTGGGGTGGCTTTGCTGCCTCTGGCACTGGACTGTGTGCGGGCATTATGAAGTCTGCATCATAAGGTAGGGCCCAGTGTGAGAAAGCTGGGGCCCGCAGAGGTCATGGGTCTTCCAGCAGGACAATGACCCAAAACACACTTCAAAAAGCCCTAGAAAATGGTTTGAGCACCGGAGACTTCCAAAAGTCCCATAGAAACCGTGGAGAGATTCACAATGGCCTTGGAGTGTCACCTTCACATCTCAGGGACCTGGGGCAGTGCCAAAGACGAATACACGGACAATGCACTTACATGCACCAGGAAGAAGAAGGTGAACTCCGGGGACCTGAGCGGGGAAGCGACACATGCAGGATATCGGGTGCACGATCTTAGTGAATCTATAGATGGACAATCTTAGCGATCTTATACACGGAAAATGAACTTTCCGCAAACTCCTCCGGACTGGGTAAGTAAATGTTCCCCAAATTCTCCAGCAAACAACCAAAATTGAGATTATAGCATTTGAATCAACTTTTACTTAGGGAGAAATATTAGAGCATTTCCTGTCTTGATATAGGCCACTGCTAAACATATTCCTGACATTATGCGCGACCACTCCCTGATGCTCCCAGACAACCCCTTTAAGCAGTTAACACTTCATACACTTACCATATTCTAATACTATACTGTACATCTGATATGGTGGGAACAATTCATGATAAAGAATTCATAGTCATCGATCTAATGATTCAGGTCTGAATTGTTTAGACCAAGTTAAACCTGGTCTACAAAGCAGGAGTAGTCTCTGCCGTTTTCAGTAACTTAGGTGGGCTGGGTCGCCCCCCCAGCCCTGCTCCCACCCATTTGCCACATCACACCAAAAGTGGGGTTTGGGGAGCTAACTGCAGACGAAAAAGCTGCAAAGCGGATTTTAATTGTCCGGCGGGATCGGGACAAGGCTTCGTACAACCCCCCGCCCTGTGTGTGTGACTACTCTCATCATTCTTACCAGTCATGTCTGTCAGCCGTTTCACTCACCGGAGCTGATGTTTCTAGGAGATTCCTCCTCCTTACACTGCTGGGTCCCTCCTGCATATTCTTCTTCCATAGTAAAATCATCCTTAAACTTTACCAAACGTTGGACCTAATCCACCATAAAATGGAACAAATAATTGACAATTATTAAGACCGAAGGATAAGAACCCAAAATGCATTTACACCCGTTACACGACAAATTTCCAACATTCTATATCGGCTTAAGAAATTATCAGGGAATTTTGAGCCGAAACATTGCCACCAACTTTATTTAACTTCTAGATTTGTGTGGAGTGCTGTCTTTTCATACATTTTATAATATATATGAAATTATGAAACACGGGGAGGAGAGGAAGTTCCTGGAAGCTGCTGTGCTTTCATGTGATCAGATACATACATGGAGTAGATTTTGCAAAAATAAGTGACCAAAGGACCTTAGATGATGTCACCTTGGTCACATGACATGCAGTGTCTACATGGAGAAATTCTGTGCTTCCATGGGGAGGAGCCGCTTGAGCAAGACACACCCCTCCGACTCCTGCTAGATCTAAATGTCTTTCGGGAAAGATAAAGTTAATTTTATGGGAATGGGGGGTACAATTTTTTTGTCCTTTAGTAAATAGGGCTATATGGGAACCTGTCACTTGCTGTATGTGTGTTAAATGTGGTGACAAGTTCCCTTTAATCACACCTCATGCCTCAGGTAGGATTAAGGACCTATGAGTAAGGTCTGAAATGCATTACCTGTTTGTATCATGTGTTTACTTATGGTATTTTTTAAATTTTTCGGCATTTTTTGGTACTAGCAACCTTTCGCTGTACCAGAATGCCACGCACCTTGGAAGTGGAGGACGTTTTTTCCCCCGACTATGTAGCACAACTACTCCAAGTGAGCAGCAAGGTTTTTTTTTTTTTTTTTTAGTCTTTTTCATAGTTCAAAAATCTGTATTTTAGTTTAGATGCAATTTCTGTTCCATGTACCTGATAATTATGTTGGACATTCTGATTTCCTTGTGAGTCACTCTGGGAACACAATAGACTAGGCGATCTCGGTGGTGGATTTTTTTGCCCAGATTCTTCTGAAAAATAAAAAAAAATAAAAAAAATATAAGTAAAATTCCATTAGAAGCATAGATGCTCGTAATAGTTTTGCCCTTGTACAGCACTGGTCAGACCACACGAGAAGGAGAGTATAGGTGTAGAAGAGGGACAAAGCTCAAGAACAGAGGAGAGCAACTAAGATTACAACTACAGAGAAGATAAGGATTTGGTAGCATGCTTGATCTTTTCCCCGTTTGCGGCCGTGCGGTATCGATTCTTACGATGAAGGGTAAGCAAAGCTCATCCCCCCCCCTCCTCTCCAGCGCGCCAATGCGTGCTCACCCAGGCTCATGTAAATGTACCCTACGTCTGTCAGGTGCAAAATACCACCCAAACTAATGATAATGCTATTATACACCAGTGCCACTATCCCTATATTGTTCCTATCCATGCCTGTAAAAGTTCCCCAGTCAGTGTTAAACTCTCCGCCTCCTTGACTTCATAAAACTAATTTACATCTCACTTCAAGCTGATTTTCTGGATGATGCCAGCAGACCAGACCATGGAAGAAACATGATCTAGAAGCTGCTCAGCTGTTTGACCACGTACTGGTAGTGGTTTATTAGGTCAATGTCTGATGACAGGTTCCTTTTAATTAATGCCTGCTAAAGTGCACCACCAGCGCAATCTTCTAGCTGAATAGAATTCCTCAGGGAGGGTTGAGACGATTTTTCTTCAGCCAATGACTCTCTCAATCTGCTCCCTCAGGAATTTTGTTACGTGATTCATATCGGCAG
This sequence comes from Engystomops pustulosus, assembly GCA_019512145.1. NCBI lineage: Eukaryota > Metazoa > Chordata > Amphibia > Anura > Leptodactylidae > Engystomops > Engystomops pustulosus. Next base: position 36,564 of record WNYA01001743.1, on the reverse strand, counting down.
CAGTTGACCCTCTGGACCACCGTGGACGATGACGTTAGCCGACACCTGGGAGCAGAGTCTAAGTTGTACCCGGTTTTCACCAGAGCCACCGAAAGCAGGTTGGACTTGTTGCAGCGTGGTACCACCAGGTCTCTCCACAGGCGCAACTTTGGCAGCCAAGGTGCAGTACGGAGGCGTTGAGCAGAATCGTAGTCAGAGACAGGCAGATGGTCAGGACTGGCAGCACAGGACCAGAGTGGTGGACGTAGCAGAAGGTCAGGGAAGGCAGCAAGGGGTGGAGTCAGAAAAACAGAAACGGAACCGGGGTCACAACGGGAATTCGCAACACGAGCACGGGGAATCAGGAACTAAGCTTTCTCAAAGGTACAAGGCACAAAGATCCGGCGGGGTAAAAGGGAAGTGGCTAGCTATTTATTAAATTGCGATGTGGCCAGCGACAATTAGCAGCACGATGGCCCTTTAAATCTCGAGAAGCCGTGCGCACGCGTCCTAGGAGGCGGGGACGCACACACCAGATCGCGGGACGCAGCACAGGTGAGTGAGCCGATTTGCCATTTTGGACATTCGGGCGCCATTTTCCATTCCAGGGTTCAACGCCAGGAATCGCAGTTCTTAAATTTTCATATATCGGACATTGTGGAACGTAGCAATACCCAATATGTTTATGATTTTACTTATTTTTTGTATCAGTTCTAGAGACCCCCAAAGCTACTTTGATCCCACCATGTGCTGCCACATCTTCTATTACAATGTGCAAATCGCAAAAATGTAATAGGTCTGGCGAGACAAGACGGCATCGGGACCTATAACGACAGATCGTCGTCCCCCAATGACGTCACAGGGAGCGACAATCAAAACAAAGATGTGCTGGTGGCTTTGCCGGCGGCAATCACAGGGTTAACACACACGATCGGGTAAATATTCCTGCACGGTAGATAATTATACTGGTCTATGGTGTCAAAGTACAGATTTGTATGGATTTCACTCTTTGCAGTGAACATTGGGGATCGCTCACCTGCGCTTATATCTGCGGGAGATTCTTCCTCCACACAGAGCGGAGATACGTCTGCATATGTCTCGGCTTCATCTGTTATCGTTTCATCTTTCATTTCATTCAGATGATTTGTTACCTAGTTGACCACATGATGTACAAGAAGACGATTGGAAAAGATTACAAAGGCCAAAAAAATGTGTGCATGCTAAATACAGAGCCGATAAAACTGAACATAAAAAGGGATGACAACTAAAATGACGTTAAAGCAAACCCGTCACCAGGAATATCATTTTTAGCTGGTGACAGGTTCCAATAGTCTATGCTATTCTGATTTTAATGTCAACATTCTGAATCAATTTAGTACTTTATATAAGTTTTATTCACATTACCTGGCTCCCTGCCAGCAGCATGTGCTGAGTCCTGGAGGAGGAGCAGCAGCACCCTGTTTGTGCCTGTGTCAGTCTCCTCTCTGCCACATTCATCCAACACCACCCACCACATCTCCAGTCATGTGCATTGAGCCGCCAGGGAAGGGGGATAGTCTGGGGGAAAGGAAGAGTGCATGAGGAGATGGACAGCGGCTGCAACTGCCCCTCCCCCAGGACTCACCTCACAACTGGAATGTGTAATAAAGTTTTATGATGCACTGAATTTTTTTCAGAATGCGGACAAGGGCAATTTTTAAAACCAACATAGCATAGTTCATATGAACCTGTCACCAGCTATAAATGACATTCATGGTGACAGGTTTACTTTAAATTAGTGACTGGATACTATGATACACCTACCGGATCATCCAGTGGATCGCTCCGATTGGAAAACCTCTCTGTTGTTAATACTTTACTGGATTCATCTGCAGAAGATGCACAAAGCTACTCATCACAATGGTCCACATTGCAAGATTTGTTCACAATTGTACTTTTAAAGCTGAATTTATGTCGTCCGGTACATTCAACGTGAGCCTGTCACTAGGAATGACATTTTTAGCTGGTAACAGGTTCCAATGGCCTATGCTGATGCTATAAAATTGTGTGGCTGCATTCTGAATCGTTTCAGTACTTTATATAAGTTGAATTCAAATTACCTGGCTCCCTGCCAGAACCATGTAGCGAGTCCCGGGGAATGGGCGGCTGCAGCCTCATAATTCTTTTTCTGCTCCAGTTAGTTAGTGTGGATGAGAGTAGACTGACACCGGCTGCAGCGGAACCCCCTTCCCACTGCTGGCAGGGAGCCAGGTAACGAGAAGTCAACTTATATATCCTGTCATGTGTATTGAGCGGACAGGGGAAGGTGGGGGAAGGTGGGGGATGGTGTGGAGCAGAAGAAGAATGTATGAGGAGACACAGGCTGCAGCCGCCCATTCCCCGGGACTCGCCACATGGTGCTGGCAGGGAGCCAGGTAATTTGAATTCAACTTATATAAAGTACTGAAACGATTCAGAATGCTGACAAAGGCAATTTTAAAATCAGCATAGTAGAGGCTACTGGAACCTGACACTAAGAACGACATTCCTGGTGACAGGTTCCCTTTAATGTCTTGTTTAGCTTCCAGTTAGTTTTTTTGGATAGGCAATACTGTCATTTAGTTTATGGTTTTTATTTGCAGTAAAACGACATGGAAACTTTTTGTCGAGATTATAACAATACTGAATGTATAGAAAGATCCTTTTTAATCAGTGCATATTTATTTCACCGACAGTCTCAGACTTAAGGACACCCGACTTACAGACGACCCCTAGTTACAGATGGACCTCTCTGACATCTGGCGAGTATCTTTGGATGTTACTTCAGTCCCGGGCTGCACTGATCAGCTGTAAGGTGTCTGTAATGGAATTTTATTGATAATCCTTGGTCCCATTACGGCAAAATATTTTGAAAACCCAATTGTTACATGGACAAAAGTGTAAAAATATACAGTTACGACTTACATACATACAAATTCAACCTAAAGAACCGATCTTGTATGTAACCCGGGGACTGCCTGTATGGAGCAAACATTCTAGACGGAGTTTTTCTCTGTTACATAATGTAACCACATACTGTATTTACATCATTATAGAATAAATGCAGGAACATATTGTATAAAATCAGAGCAAAACAACTGCAACGAGAGAGAGAGACCTGCAGATAAAGCCTAAGGAGGCAACGCTATGGAGGATGAACAAAACAACAAATGTCTCCTTTTACCTGGTGATAAGAAAGTCTGATGATGTTCCATAATAAGGTCTTCATACTGGTCCTTGTGTCCTTCTATGTAGTCCCACTCCTCCATAGAGAAACAGATAATGATATCCTGACACCTTATAGGAACCTGACACACAAACACAAATATACATCCACGGTGGAGAAACACACATAGGAGCTCTGCCTCATCTGCACTGATACTATTTAGCGGGCCAGTCACACTTTCTTATCTCCAATCCCCCTCATTGTGGCACATCAAGGGTGTAAATACAGTGGTAGCAGCCATAGCAGTTGCTATGGGGCCCACAGTGTCAGGGGGCCCAGTCATCTGAACTGACACAATAAAGAATGGAGGATGTGCACCATTATATACATATTATGCTGCACATTGTACAGTTTATTTAATATGTATATAACAGTACACAATTGGCAAGAAGGAAAAAGCAGAAGGACAGGACTAGGGACCATGTGGTCAGCAGCTACTGGGACACATCTGTGTAAGTGTAGAAATGTGTGTGGATAGTTGTATAAATGTGTGGTATATACATGTGTATAAATCTGTATAAAAGTAACCAAATATGTATATTTTCCAAGGGAGTAGGGGGCACCATTCAGAATTCTGCTATGGGGCCCTGCCTCTCCTAGTTACGCCCCTGTGGCACTTATTAAACTCCCCCCCCCCTGGTCTCATCCCAGGTTGTTGGCCAGAACAGTCTGGAGACAAGTAAGCGGGTTACAGCCCATCCCGATACACCTCTGGAGACTCCGCTTTTCCCAGGTCTTACAGGTCTTGGAGTTAGGTTTACATTTTTAGGGTGCAGACTATAGACGATATGTGGGATGACACGTCGCTCTTAGCATTTGACCAGGTTATGACCAAGTACCAGGTTCCTCGGCAGAGTCTCTATGGGTTCTTATAGCTACGGCATGGGTTGCATTAGGGGGTCCAAGTGCCCCCTAATTGGAGTGTCCGGGAGGGTTCATTTCCACCATCTACTCCCGTCTCCTACAGGTCAAGTCTCATGCAACACCCTGCCACACATAGAGGGAAGTCCATTCAATCATCCCCAAGTGAGGAGGAGGATACTGAATTACTGGAGGAGCGTACATACATATCACCAGCAGAAAATAATAAATGGATTCAGTTATACATCCCCCATCAATGTTATCCAACTCCGATCCTATGCCTGATGCCGGTGGTCATAGATGTAGATCTGCTCCTGCCTCATTCTGGCACGTGATCTGGGAATGACCCATATTACAAACTTATTGGAAGGAGGTTGTAGATGTCCTTACTGGTGTATTGGGGCAAACAATTAAACTTAACCCAAAAATTTGTTTATGTGGCCTTTTGGATGAGGAGGTGTGGGCACACAACACTACAATTATCCTTATCGGATTTACACAGACTGCTCAACTAAGAAAGAAAGGCAGGGGCAAAAAAAAGAAGGTCAGATTTAAAAAAAAGTATTTTACACAGTTTACTACAATCAATAGTGATGTATGTAGTTTTGTTAAAAGTTTCGTTATTTAGGGGAATACAAACACGGATAAAACTATGCGCAGAATTTAACCCTTACAATCTTTCCAAAGTGCAAGTGTTACTGTAAAACGACATGAGTTATCAAAAGAATTACTAATCAGTTTAATGTTTTCAATGGTTTGGCACCAGATGTCGACTGCTTTTTGAAATAACATTTTTGCTTAACTACTTCCAAACACTAAACAAAGTCACTGGGGTACATTTACTGACCCGTCCCGATCCCCGAGGTCAGTTGTCCGACGAGGATTCGGAGCTGCCGCGATTCACTAAAATCGTGCGTCCAATTTCCTGCATGTGTCGCTTCCCCGCTCAGGTCCGCAGGGGTTCACCTTCTTCTTCCCGGTGTATGTGAGTGCATGTCTTGCGACACAATTTGAATTTTAAATTCCGTGGTTTGTCCGACGGCCACTCCTCCGATTTCTGTTGCATGAAAGCCGACGGTGATGCACCAAAATCCGATCGCGTGCACCGAAAACCCGGGGCAATTCAGGGCAAATCGTAAATATTCGGGAAACCCAACAGAAATGCGTCCGACGGACCCTTAGTGAATGTCCCCCAATATCTAAATACTTTCCAGCACCTCTCACCTCTCCAGTCAGCAGCTCGGTGATCTTGTTGGTGACCTCCAGGATCTCCTGATGGCGGTTCCCCTCGTGTATCAGTGAGTGCGGAGGAGACGTCCTAATAAGATCCCGGAGTGTACTATGTGCAGGGTGTGTGTACTATGTGCAGTATGTGTATTATGTGTAGGGTCCTGTGTACTATGTATAGTCCTTACATTATTCTCTGATTGTCATCTCCAGTGTCGATAGGTGTAACCGCGCTCTATAGAGTGAGCTGGCGGGGAGTGGGGCGAGGATATCGGGTGCAGGATCTTAGTGACTCCCCGTACAGCGCATTATACACGGATAATGCACTTACCTGCACCAGGAAGAAGAAGGTGAACTCTGGGGACCTGAGCGGGGAAGTGACACATGCAGGATATCGGGTGCAGGATCTTAGTGACTCCCCGCACAGCACATTATACACGGACAATGCACTTACATGCACCAGGAGGAAGAAGGTGAACTCCGGGGACCTGAGCGGGGAGCGACACATGCAGGATATCGGGCGCACAATCTTAGTGAATCGTGCCGGACTTCATCCTTGTCGGATAGCGTACCTCGGGGATATGTCACATGATGTTTAAAATTCAGTTAATACGAAAGATCAAAATTTCAAGTTAAACGTCCAGGAACTTCATACTATGGATCAGTCCCACCGGCTGTCCTACTCCACCACCCTGGGTCAGAGCAACAGAAAGGCCAGCAATTTCGAAAAGCTCCTATTCGGGACCTGAGCGTGTTCATGCGATGGGCCAAATATCCACTTTCTCATCATTATGTAAGGGATAGATAACTAAACAGATGGTGTGAACTGACCTCACTTACAATCTATGTATTAGTGCGCGCCATTCACTGACAGTAAAACAGGACCTTCAAAATCTTGTTGCATTGTGCAGTAAATGCTAATATTCCTGTCTGGTCTTCCAAAGTATTGCTATATAATCTTCTATAACCACTGAGAATATCCCTGCACTACAGCAGCCTATGACTAGCCTAATGCAGATCTTCACAGTGCCCTAATAACAGCAAACTTCTATACACCCAAGTGCCCTGAAAAGGGCAATTGCTGGTTTTTGAGAAGTCCCTGCATATCTGACTTACCCTATGAGAAGCAGCAACCGCTCCCTGTGTGTAATGGTGTCTGGACATGTGACCCTGCTCTTATACTGTACATGTCCAGCTGGCCTATCACAAGCATACCTACAGAGGATATCCCTGAGGTTCAGCAGTCAATCAAGCACCTTGGCAGTTTATCCCGAACAGGAACCAGGATCCCTAACAGCAGCGATTGTCCAATCTGTGGTTACGTTGGGGCCAAACCCGTGAAATTCAGTACGTTCCCAAACTGTCCAGTCCAGGTCCTCTCATCATTAATGGTAACCAACAAGAAAAGTAACATCACCGGCCTCTCCTGTGTCACCCGATTCCCCATCTACGGCAGCTGCCCCTACACTATTGTCGGGGACTACCAACTGTGCCCATGTATAACTATACACTATATATGGCCGGGGACTAGCACAACCCATAGGATGGCACCACCATGATCTCGGACATCCTCGCAGAAGCCCAGCCTGTACCCCGCCTCATCCTTTCCCTTTATTCCCCCTTCATCTTCTATAACAGGAGTCGTGGAGTGACATTACCGCTGCCTCTGGATAGAATTACCTGGAGATGAAGAGCCATAGATAGCGGCACATTATTAATAGCCCTCATTACAGATCAATACTCAGTATCTATATCTTCTAATGCAACAATCGATAGCCTCACAGTCTGAGCCAACAGCGGGGACAGCAGCCGTATCTGTGTATACAGCATCAATGACTTATATAGAGGAAGGGGGAGGATCTGCCGTGACTGCAATGTAAGAGCAGATGAGACTGGAGACGGAGCAGAGCCCGAGGGGTCGTTACTTACTATTACATTACAGCATAAGCAGCAAATCTTCCTCGTCTCGACATAATGGACCCAAATAGTGACGTGAGAGGGAACAACCTTCTACAAGAGCTCGGAGATAGGATCCATGCACTCTATGGGTAATGGGCTGGTGCGGACCCTTACCCCTAGTCCCATGAAGACGAGGTAGGGGTACAGTACATGGATGTCACCTATGAAGCCATCTGCATGGAAGAGGAGACCGTGACATGTTTTATCTGCTTGTAGATACACGGTCAACCCAATGATGGCCAAGTACCCAGGTCCTGTTGCTGCAAAACAAACCCAAATCATTCCCCTCCCCCAGGGATCTGGTGGGTCAGTACAAGGGATGTTTGCAGTCAAGAGGACATTGCTCAAGAAAGTCTTGGTTTTCCAGAGCCCAAATTATATATATGTATATGAAAAATGGACTCAGATCTAAACATGGACATCATGGAAGACGTCTTAAAGATTTGTCTTATCACCCATAGGGCTAATCACGCCATTGTCCATCGTATCTCTATTGTTTCCAGAAGTTGACCATACACTTTTGTATTCCCTTTTTCACAAATTGTGTCTCTCAGAATGTAATCTAATTACCAAATTCTACCCCCGATACTAAACCCAGAAAGTCCTGCCCTCATCTGGACCTAATAGAAAATCTGCAAATTCTCCACATCAACCTCTTTCCTTAGAGACTCAAACTACCGGCCTGAAATACTTGTATAACCCCGGGGATTCCTTTAGTCTTCCTAAACTTCAAACAATGAATGTAAGGATCTAATTCCCAAGAGGTTTTTAATCTCCCTCCATAGTGTAACCACCATAGTCCCTATAGCAGGACACAAGTCCACTAGAGATCCACTCTCTATCACTTCAATGAAGCCCTCACCCCTAAAAATTACCTTTACCCCCCAACCCTTCAACCAACACATCAGTGATGACCAGGTGCAGCCGATCCTCCTTCCCTTTTCAGATTTTGAAGACTGCGTTCTAATTCTAGGGGGTCGTGAACATGTCTCATGAGTCTGAGATGTGGCTCCTGGTCTTGGACCATTGTAGGTAACTTTGCTGTGATGTCCCCGGTTCTGAATGTTCTCTACTTGTGAGTACTTTTTCTTCTTTTTCATGACTTCAGGTTGATGATGTAAAATTGCTGATGTTTCTCCTCGGTCCACACTCCCGAATGCTCCAGACCAGCTGATAAACTGTTGCTGTTATAGAGGTGGACATGCCGGCTGAGGATCACGTATATCAGCTGCTGCTTACCCCTTCATTCCACTGGAAGCAGAAAGGAGGCGCTTAGTTTCTCACACATGGCATCTAGCCTAGTTTTTGGTAAATGCGTAATGACAGTGGGATCTCTTAAGTGATGATGTTCTTAAACTGAGGTTGGATTTTCTCGTTATAAGATATTCTAAGGAGCAGAAGAGCTCTTTCCTTTTCTCAGGTATGCTTGTTGATCGTGCCATTGGTCAGTCGTAATGTTAATCCATTCTGATCTGAGGGTTAAAAGGAAATCAAAAGCAGAAGTTGAGGCCTGGAGTTGATCCTTCTGGTAAGTTACTGTGAACTGGAAGCCAGGAAAGGTTGGGTTAGTGATGGTGGACTAAATTACTTTGGGATTATGTGGAGCCCCTGATGGAAAAAAAGTTTGCTCTGGCAGAGAGGCAGCCAGTGTTTCCAGACTCATCTTGAGCCCAACACCTCTAGACTTTGTGTACAACTAGAGCCCAGCGTTTCTAGACCCTGTCTACTCCTCAAGCCCAGCACCTCTAGACCTTGTGTATGTCTTGAGCCCATCAGGCCTAGGCCCTTGAGCACAGCGTTTCTAGACCCTGCCTACTCCTCAAACCAAGCACCTCTAGACTTTGTGTATGTCTTGAGCCCAGCACCTCTAGACCCTGTGTATGTCTTGAGCCCATCATGAACTCCAGGGACCTGAGCGGGGAAGCGACACATGCAGGATATCGGGTGCACAATCTTTGTGAATCGCGGCACAGGGCTTGATCGTCGGACAATGCACTTTTGGGAACTATGAGGGATTGCTCCGGAGAGGCAATTATGTGTGTAATAATTTAAAACCCCTTTCACCCTGCATCATTTTCATGGCAAATTTATGGAAACAACCAATTTTATAGCAATGCTATCTTTGTCACTTTCCCATATGAGAAGACTATTACTATAAACCATACATTACATTCGGGGGCCAGGCACAGACTTGGGGCCCATCAGCTTTTAATCACGCCACTGGCATTGATACATAGAAATCCAAAAGAAAAGGTCACTATTTGCTTCTGAAAAGCAGATTCAATTTGGACACATTTTTACCTACCCACATAGTTTTAAAACATTGGGGTAGAAACCAATGTTTTGAAAGTACGAGGAGAGTAAAACTGTCTCCAAACTGAATCTGTTTTTCAGGGACAAATGGTGTCTTTTTCTTTTAGGGTACATGATGAACCACAACTCCCTTGAACTTCTCCTGGCTGCCCAGTGCAGCTCGGGGAAAGCAGAACAGGAGACTCTGACAATTGGTCATGAGAGTCTAACCACCAATGAACTCGCAGTTATCATCTAGTGGTTGTTATTAATGGACCCTTAACATGACAGGTGACATTTTTTTGTTTTTCCTGTACTTACTTCGGAAAAGTGCAGTCAAGTCCTGGAAACGTTGTATATTCTCCAAAGGGGCAGAGCGCCACATAGTCCATACTGTGGGTCCCACTTGAACAGCATTCCATATTAAGTAACCCCCTCAGGAAAGCCATATTAATATCAGCCAGTTCTTTATCCCAATCCGCTGAGCTTTGGACAATCTTCTGTCGGATAAAACTTCCCACGCTGTCTTCAGGAGTGCAACCACCACCGGTGATATTCCGTGTTTTTTCCAGCCAAGTGTGATACAATTCTGTAATATTGGCAAACACATCAGGGCTGAGTTTTTTCCCTGAACTACTATAGATAACTGGGTTGGCAGACGTATAGCCATCAAAATTCATTTTTTGATTCTCCTTGAGCAAGGCATCGGAGCCTAAAAGGCCGAACTGAGCTGCCAGCCGGAAGACGGGGTTACCCTGAGATGGTCCATGAATCCACTGGGCCCCAATCTCCACCAGGCCTTTAGCTACAAAAGAAAAGACACAATTGTAAGACATTATTAAATTATTTCTATTAATTAATAGTATCATAGTAACAAAGGTAAAAAAAAGACATTAGTCCATCATGTCCAACCTATACATTGGGGCTTATTTACTAAGGGTCCGAATCGCTTTTTTCCGCCGGGTTTCCCGAATTTTTCCGATCTGCTCCAAATTGCCCCGGGATTTTGGCGCACGTGATTGGATTGAGGCGCATCGGCGTCAGCTTTCACGGGACAGAAATCGGGGGGCGTGGGCGTTGGAAAACCTGACGGATTCGGAAAAAACGCAGAATTTTTTTTAAAAATTTGTGTCGCAATAATAGCACTCACATGCACCGGGAAGTAGGTGAGCTCCGGTGGACTTCAGCGAAGCTGCGACACCTAGTGGACATCGGGCGCACGACCTTGGTGAATCCCAGCAGAACCGGAATCAGCGTCGGAGAACGCGCCGCTGGAACGCGACTGGACCAGGTAAGTAAATCTGCCCCAATGAGACTGATAAAAGCCATAAGTACAACTTATTGCAAATCTGCAACACAATAGTATGTGAGGATTGCATTAAAATTTACACCCGCATTGCTACATGAAATGGAATATTACTGCTTGTTTCTTGAATCAATATGGGCTGAAAATACTCCAGCAGAATAATATTGATAAATTGAATTTACCCTTCTACAAGAAGCAGAACACCGGCACAGACTGCAATGTCAGGTTACACGCTGCACCACTGCAGCTAAAACTATTCAACTTTACCGAATCTCTGGCTGCGGATGCGGCCTCCGGTCCTCCCCGTGGCCTCCAGGATCCGTATGTTCTGGAGGCCGTGTCTGTGCAGCTTCTCTGCCGCGGCGATGCCGGAGATTCCAGCACCGATGATCAGCACTCGCGGTCCCCGAGCAGCCATGGCCTCCAGCCGCTCCTCACAGCCGGGGTCCGAGAATACAGCGAGCAGCTGGGCGCAGAGTAAGAGAAGTTTGGGTCGGGTCTCCATGATTATCTGGTGGCTTTGTTCTCCTAGAAAGTGGCGAGCAAAGTACGAGGCTCAGTCCCCTCTTCTCCTCAGTACAGCTGCCATCTGGAGCATTTTATGTGTCCACAGCTGCAAAGTCTGAAAACCTTCCAAGTTTTTCATTGTTTCCGGACTCCTGCTCCTCAATGTAAATAGCATTGGTTATTTTTTTCTGTGGGGTTGTTGTTCTGTGATGTGGCTCTTCACAAATCTATTCAGCATCAGGTATATATATATATATATATATGCCCTTCACCCTGGTATATTCAATCTGTAAAATACATACTGTATGATGGCCATATTTACTTGAGTGAACACTGCCCTAGGAGCTGACCTCTCACTTCCCAGTCTGTGAAACACAGGCCAAATACTTCTCTAGGGACTAAGCATTATGGGTATACATGACACAAGAAGTCCCTGGAACCCATACAGTTAGGAAACCTACCACCATGGATGTCCCTATAAAGGTGGATCGGGTGGTAGGTGCATCTACAGGACATGAGGATAGACCTTATATGGGCTAAACTCACGTTCCCACAATCTTTTAATAACTTTTATTTCCCTAAGATGCAGATTTACTAACTGGGGTGTGGAGTAGGCGGAGCGGAGGCTACACGGTGCGACTACTCCGCGCCCCAGGAGCCTCTTTGACCTTCCTACCAGATGTCTTCTGTGCGCAGCTTCTCGTAACTGCACACCCTCGTCCGCGAAGCCTGCCGTCTGCGCATGCGCATAACAGCAGGCCCGCGTCTGCGCTGAAGACATCTGGTAGGTGGGTCAAAGAGGCTCCAGGGGTGTGGAGTAGCCGCTCCGTGTAGCCTCAGCTACAAGTTATTAGAAGATTGCGGGGACATGAGGATTACGTCCTATTGATGCACCTACCACCCGATCTAACTTTATAGGTAGATCCGTGGTGGTAGGTTCCCTTTAATTTACTCAAATTATATAATAATTTTTATCAAATGGTCATATGTGATTTTCCCAAACAGAACAATGACCATACTGTGCTGTTCACATTTTTCCTTCCAGACTTGTGGCATTGTCTGGTTCTGAAGCTTTTTGTCATTTATATTTTAATATGGGATAATATCAACTAATGTTCATGTTTTTAACCCTCTCCTATCCAGAACAATCTTGCTCGCTGATTGCCTTATATTTCGTGCTCTTATTTTACGAAAGTTTAATGAAGCGATGAATATTCAATCCTCTTCACCTAATGTGGCTACATAGTAACACCACAACCCAGAACATATCCATAAAGTTACATGTAACATGAAAAACACACACATTCCTGAATAAAGATTCTATTTCACGCCATCCCTCCATTATTTACACCTACGTTATGGCGTTCTTACTCAAATTCTTACGAACCACAGAGGTTTCCGTTATTGTGCGGATAAAACAATGGGACACATCTAAAAGTGACTGTTATCTCATTAGCTTGGGTTATTATGGATATATAGGTTTTTATTTGGGTTACCATTGTATAAGGGTGTCACGAGTACTCCCACGATCCACGTTACAGATTGCGGGCACACCCATGCCCCTCTCTGTGGCGGAGCTGTTCCTGGCCCGCTCTTAACTCTCCGCAATCCTGCTCTTCTCCCCCGGCTCAGCCGGGTGCACGTCCCCGCTCTCTAGGGGAATAGCTCTTTGAGAAAGCTTCCCTGCGTTCCTTGCTGTTTTCCCTATGTTGTTCCTGTTCCCTGCTCTGCTGAATTCCTGTGACCTCGGACCTGACCTCTGCCGCCTGCCCTGGCTTCGTGCCTGTTCCTTGAGCTTGGACTCCGATTCTGTAACCTGACGAGCCACCGCGGGCTAGTCGCACCTGTGGAATGACCTGGTGGTACCCTGCCGCAATAAGACCATCCCGCTTTGCGGGGGAGGCTCTGGTGAAGACCAGGTGCCACTTAGACTCTGGTCCCAGGTGTCGGCTAGTACCATCTCCCGCGGGGGGTCCACTGACCCCGAACCCTGACAAAGGAAGCATACAATAATACATCTGTATGAAGCTGCAAAATATGTTAGGCGCCCCCTGTGGATGTAACGTTCCCTTTGCTGCATATTTTGGTGAATATACACATGTGGGGTCTGTATGATCTCCTAACATCTTATTGTTTTTAGGAAAGTATTTTTTCTTTATATAAGCATCTGGATTTGTATATATTTTAGAGGAAATTTTAAATGTTGATGTCATTTTTTCATTTTATTGTTTTCTGCAAAGTTGCATGAAGGTGGTAGTGTGTAGGAATTTAAAAGTTACTTTTATATACATGGCAGGCAGTTATTTCTGAATTTTTTTTTTTGATTTTGACAAAATAGGAGCTTCTTACCCTGTGTGTGATATATTTTTAAACACATGTGTGGATTGCAACCAAATATGGCATGGTTTTTGTTTTAGCATTTTGGGAGAGTAAATTCTTGATGTTCTGTATTGTGGTATATATAAATCTGCTCACTTTGTGTTATTGTTTTTAAGTACATTTTTGTGTGTAAAACTCTGCTTTGATGTGAGGTTTTTTAACCCATTTTAGTGGTTTTGAAATTGCGCTGCACCTCCTGAGTAAAACTGCTGATCAGGGGGGAATTTCCTCATTTTGAGGAGACATTGAATAGATTGGATATAATAATAGTAAAGGTTAAAAAGAGAAAAAGTCAGGTAACAGCTCACCCCTTGACGACTGCAGTCTTTTCAGAGTGTTAATCCAGGCCAGATGCACGGTGTGTCCGGAAATTCACAGTGATGCATGATAATGGCAAGAGGCTTAAAAAGCAAAAAGAAAAGCGGGGAATCCAGCATCCGTACATAAAGAATCCAAGGTAGACGACTGTTTAAAAAGTAATTCCAAAATTTTTATTCTTCATAGTTAAAAAGTGCTTGTGCATTAACATGGGCACAAGAAAGCAAGCAGTGCGAGACACAAAAATTGGCAGAGGTAACGCGTTTCGGACTTTTTTGCGTGTTAGTCCTTAGTCATACCAGGTAATGCCAATTTTTGTGTCTCGCACTGCTTGCTTTCTTGTGCCCATGTTAAAAAAGGCCGCGAACACTGCCGCGCCGACTGAGCTGCCAGCGGAAAGGAAAAAAGAACGGGGTTGAAGAAAGGACGGGGTTGGTTACCCTGAGATGGTACATGAATCCACGGGCCCACCCCCAATCTCCACCAGGCCTTAGTAACAAAAGAAAGACACAATTGTAAGACATTATTAAATTATTTCTATTAATTAATAGTATCATAGTACAAAGGTAAAAAAAAGACATTAGTCCATCATGTCCAACCTATACATTGGGGCTTATTTACTACGGGTCCGAATCGCTTTTTTTCCGCCGGGTTTCCCGAATTTTTCCGATCATGCTCCAATTGCCCCGGGGATTTTGGCGCACGTGATGGATTGAGGCGCATCGGCGTCAGCTTTCACGGGACAAGACAGAATCGGGGGGCGTGGGGCGTTGGAAAAACCTGACGGATTCGGAAAAAACGCAGAATTTTTTTAAAATTTTGTGTGTCGCCAATAATAGCACTCACAGCACCGGGAGGAAGTAGGTGAGCTCCGGGTGGACTTCAGCGAAGCTGCCGACAACCTAGTGGACATGGGCGCACGACCTTGGTGAATCCCAGCAGAACCGGAATATAGGGCGGACGGGAGAACGCGCCGCTGGAACGCGACTGGCACAGGTAAGTAAATCTGCCCCAATGAGATGATAAAGCCATAATTACAACTATTGCAAATCTTGCAACACAATAGCTATGTGAGGATTGCATTAAATTTACACCCGCAATTGCTACATGAAATGAATATTACTGCTTGTTTCTTGACATCAATATGGGCTGAAACGAATACTCCAGCAGAAAATATTGATAAATTGAATTTACCCTTCTACAAGAAGCAGAACCAACGAAACTGCAAGTGTCAGTTACACCGCTGCACCCCTCGCAGCTAAATCTTTCAACTTTAACCGAACTCTGGCTGCGGATGCGGCTCCGGTCCTCCCCGTGGCCTCAGGATCTGTATGTTCTGGAGGCCGTGTCTGTGCAAGTTCTCTGCGCGGCGATGCCGGAGATTCCAGCACGTGATCAGCACTCGCGGTCCCCGAAGCAGCCATGGCCTCCAGCCGCTCCTCACAGCCGGGTCCGCGAATACAGCGAGCAGCTGGCGCGGAGCAGAGTAAGAAGTAAGAGAAAGGTTTGGGGCGGGTTCTCCATGGATTATCTGGTGGCTTGTTCTCCTAGAAAGTGGCGAGCAAAGTACGAGGCTCAGTCCCCTCTTCTCCTCAGTACAGCTGCCACTGGAGCATTTTATGTGTCCACAGCTGCAAGTCTGAAACCTTCCAAGTTTTATTGTTTCCGGACTCGCCCCTCAATGTAATAGCATTGGTTATTTTTTCTGTGGGGTTTGTTTGTCTGATGTGGGCTCTTCACAAATCTATTCAGCATCAGAGTTATATATATATATATGCCCTTCACCTGTTATATTCAATTTGTAAAATACTAGTATGATGGCATATTACTTGAGTGAACATGCCCAGGAGCTGGACCTCTCACTTCCCAGTGGTGTGAACACAGGCCAAAATACTCTCTAGGGACTAACATTATGGGTATACATGACACAAAAGTCCCTGGAACCATACAGTTAGGAAACCTACCACCATGGATGTCCCTTAAAGGTGGACCGGTCGTTGTGCTATTACAGGACATGAGGATAGACCTTAATGGGCTAACTACGTTCCCACAATCTTTAATAACTTTATTTCCTAAGATGCAGATTACTAAACTGGGGTGAGTTGGAGTAGGCGGAGCGGAGGCTACACGGTGCGACTACTCCGCGCGCCCAGGAGCCTATTTGACCTTATACCAGATGTCTTCTGTGCGCAGCTTCTCGTAAACGGCACACCTCGTCCGCGAAGCCTGCGTCTGCGCATGCGCATAACAGCAGGCCCGCGTCTGCCTGTGCAGACATGGTAGGTGGGTCAAAAGAGGTCCCAGGGTGTGGAGTAGCCGCTCCGGAGCTCAGCTACAAGTTATTAGAAGATTGCGGGGGACATGAGGATTAGTCCATGAGCACCTACCACCGATCTAACTTATAGGTAGATTCCGTGTGGGTAGGGTTCCCTTTTATTTACTCAAATTATATAATAATTTTTATCAAATGGTCATAGTGATTTTCCACAAACAGAACAATGACCATACTGTGCTGTTCACATTTTTCCTCCAGACTTGTGGCATTGTCTGGTTCTGAAGCTTTGTATTTATATTTTAATAGGGATAATACTCAACTAATGTTCATTTTTTAACCCTCTCCTATCCAGAAAACACTTGCTCGCTGATTGCATTAATTTCGTGCTCTTATTTCGAAAGTTTAATGAAGCGATGAATATTCATCCTTCTTCACCTAATGTGGCTACATAGTAACACCAAAAACCGAAAACATATCCATAAAGTTACATGTAACATGAAAAACACACACATTCCTGAATAAAGTTTCTATTCACGCCATCCCTCCGTTATTTACACCTACGTTTGGCGTCTTACTCAAATTCTTAACGAACCACAGAGGTTTCGTATGTGCGGATAAAACAATGGGACACATCTAAAAGTGACTGTTATCTCATTAGCTTGGGTTATTATGTTTATAGGTTTTTATTGGTTACATGTATGAGGGTGTCACTGGTACTCCCACGATCCACGTTACAGATTGCGGGCAACACCCATGACCCCTCTCTGTGGCGGAGCTTTCCTGGCCCGCTCACCTTCCTCAGCAATCTGTCTTCCCCCGGCTCAGCCGGGTGCACGTTCCCCGCTCTCTAGGGGAATAGTATTGGAAGCTCCCTGCGTTCCTTGCTGTTTTCCCTATGTTGTTCCTGTTCCCGGCTCTGCTGATTCCTGTGACCTCGGACCTGACCTCTGCCGCTCTGCCCCTGGCTTCGTGCCTGTTCCTTGAGGTGGACTCGATTCTGTAACCTGACGAGCACGCGGGCTAGTCGACCTGTGGATGACCTGGTGGACCCGCCGCAATAAGGCCATACCGCTTTGGGGAGGCTCTGGTGAAGACCAGGTGCCACTTAGACCTGGTCCCAGGTGTCGGTAGTACCATCTCCCGCGGGGGTCCACTGACCCGAACCTGACAAAGGAAGCATACACATAATACATATCGTAAGAAGCTGCAAAATTGTTAGGGCCCCCTGTGGATGTAACGTTCCATTTGCTGCATATTTTGGTGAATCTTAAAATGTGGGGGTCTGTATGATCTCCTAAACATCTTATTGTTTTTAGGAAAGTATTTTTCTTTATATAAGCATCTGGATTTGTATAATTTTAGAGGAAATTTTAAATGTTGATGTCATTTTTCATTTTATTGTTTCTGCAAAGTTGCATGAGGTGGTAGTGTGGTAGGAATTAAAAGTTACTTTTATATACATGGCAGGCAGTTATTCTGAATTTTTTTTTTTTTTGACAAAATAGGAGCTTCTTACCTGTGGTGTGTATATTTTAAACACATGTGTGGATTGCAACCAAATATGGCATGGTTTTTGTTTTAGCATTTTGGAGAGAGAAATTCTGATGTTCTGTATTGTGGTATATATAAATCTGCTCACTTTGGTTATTGTTTTAAAGTACATTTTTGGTGTGTAAACTTGCTTTGATGTGAGGTTTTTTAACCCATTTTAGTGGTTTTGAAATTGCGCTGCACATCCTGAGGTAAAACTGCTGATCAGGGGGGAATTTCTCTATTTTGAGGAGCATTGAATAGATTGGATATATAATAGTAAAGGTTTGTTATAAAAAGAGAAAAAAGGGTGTCAGTAAGCTCACCCCTTGAGACTGCAGTCTTTTCAGAGTGTTAATCAGGCCAGATGCACGTGTGTCCAGGAAATTCACAGTGATGCATGATAATGGCAAGAGGCTTAAAAAGCAAAAAGAAAAAAGCGGGGAATCCAGCATCCGATACATAAAGAATCCAAGGTAGACGACTGTTAAAAAGTAATTCCAAAATTTTATTCTTCATAGTTAAAAAGTGCTTGTGCATTATAACATGGGCACAAGAAAGCAAGCAGTGCGAGACACAAAAATTGGCAGAGGTAACGCGTTTCGGACTTTTTTGCGTGTTAGTCCTTAGTCATACCAGGTAATGCCAATTTTTGTGTCTCGCACTGCTTGCTTTCTTGTGCCCATGTTAATGCACAAGCACTTTTTAACTATGAAGAATAAAAATTTTGGAATTACTTTTTAAACAGTCGTCTACCTTGGATTCTTTATGTACGGATGCTGGATTCCCCGCTTTTCTTTTTGCTTTTTAAGCCTCTTGCCATTGAATAGATTGGGCCTTTCCTCATCTTCCTTTATCATTGTCAGGATCAGGGGTAATAGACCCACTGAACCACTGCGAGCGATGACGTAAGCGACACCTGGGAGCGGAGTCTATGTGGCGCCCGGCTTTCACCAGAGCCCACCGCAAAGCGGGTTGGTATTACTGCAGCGGGATACCACCAGGTCGCTCCACAGGCGTGACTTTGCTCACGGTGGTGGTCAAGGCGTAAGGTAGAGACGGAGTTGTGGTCAGGCAGGAGGTCAGGACAGGCGGCACAGGATCGGAGTCAGGAACAAGGCAGAAGGTCTGGGCTGGCGGCAGATAAGTCAGGAACAGAGTCAAGCTCACAACAGGAAAGCTTTCTCAAAGGCACGAGGCACAAAGATCCGGCACGGAACACAGGAGGGGGCCGGCAATTTATCAGGGAATGCGGTTGTCCAGCGCCAATCATCTGTGTGCTGGCTCTTTAAATCTTACAGAGCCGGCGCGTGCGCACCCCAGGAGCTCGTCATTTTTTGTGGTATGTGCTGGCATTTTAATTTGTATAAATTTAGGAGCTATATGACCGTTTAATCATTTTTATTCAAATATTCATGGATGGAAAACTGGAGCAAAAATGTCGATTCAGACATTTGGATGTTACGGTATTCACAACCAGGAATAATCTTTTTTATATTTACAAAAAGGGGATTTCAGGATGCGGCGACACCCAACATATTTTTACTTTTTTTGCTGTTTATTTTTATATGTGTTCTAGGGAAAGGGGAATGATTTAAACTTTTTTTTTTTGCTGTTATTTCAGACTGCTCATATGATGCTCATACTATATACTGCAGTACTACTGTATCACAGTCTATAGCAATAATAGTCTGCCATTCGGAGGTTATTGGAGATCATTATACATGGCAAAACTACGAGTCCCTGTGAGACTGTAGGCTGCCAAGGAAACCGATCGCCACCGTCTGATGATGTCACAGGGGGCAACGATCTGCCATCCAAGATCCAATTTTCCATAGTGTCCCCCATGATGACCCCAGCTGGAGATGTACCAGATGAATGTCAGGGAGGGTCTACAGCCTGCAAGACCTTTCTACCAAAATATAGGTCCCTAGTATTTTGAATGCCCAGTCTGTAGGGTCTCACCTGCTTAATGGGGCTGGACCTGGTGGAAGCTTTGCAGATTCCCTCGATAGATGCACCTCTCTCCTCAGCCCAGCAAACTACCATAGCTCTGGGTGAATGTGCTCTAACTCATTTGTAAACATCTTTAATGCTAGTCTTAATCCATCTGGCACTTGACACCTGGACTGGCTGTAGCCGAGCTTAGATACCAGGTCAAACTATAAAGTTGCACATATGGGAATCTCAGGGGAACAATTTTAAGCTAAAAGAAAGGTGTCAGTTAGTTACTAGGGCTCTATGGGAACCCGTCACTACCTGTATTTGTGAAAAATGTGCTGACGGGTTCCCTTTAATACCACTAATGCTGATTGATTATGTTCCTAATCAGAAAGTCTGCCTCCCTGTTTTCTTCTACTGGAGACAGAGAATCTTTCAATGTATGTTCCCCCTTGATGACGCAGATGCGCTACAGTTGTGACATTAACTGGATAGACCCAGGTAAGGAGAGCTGTTCTTCAATGTTTCCCACACTGATCTTGGCTCATAATTTGAGAAAGTAACTTGAACTGAAACACTTTCCGCTGAGGCCTTAAATGAAGCAGACTTTAGAACTGGTAAGATGTAGACTGGTGATTTTCTGATGTGATTTTCTAACTTGGACTATGTTAAATATAATGGGGCAGATTTACTTACCCAGTCCGTTCATGATCCAGCGGCGCGTTCTCTGCGCTGGATTCGGGTCCGGCCGGGATTCATCAAGGTAGTTCCTCCGCCGTCCACCAGGTGGTGCTGCTGCGCTGGAAAGCATCCGAATGCTCTGAAATTCACCGGGCCGGACCAAGTGAAGGTAAGCGCGTCCCAAGGGACACTTTTATTGTTTTAAATGCAGCGGTTTTTCCGAATCCGTCGGGTTTTTGCTCGGCCACGCCCCCCCGATTGCGTGCGCCAAAATCTCGGGGAAATACAGGGAAAAAAAAATCGGCGCAAATCGGAAATATTCGGGTAACACGTCGGGAAAACGCGAAGCGGGCCCTTAGTAAATGACCCCCAATATATCTACAATATTCATTAGTATTAGACCATGAAGAGTTAAACAGCTATCCACGCGCTGCTGACACACAGAAATCTATGTCAGCGTAAGGGATGAGCTCCTGTACATTACATCCAGCCTAAATATATATGAAGACAATATATAGGGACACAGAACATCCAACACTACAAGACACACCTCTACTATGACTATATATGACAGACAGACGCGGTGTCATGGCGGCTGATACCGAGAGGATGGTGAGGAAGAGACTAGAATGATGGGGCTACGACGGCTGGACGGCTCTCACTGCTAGAACTCTTGTGCTCTCACGTCACGGACATCTCTCACAGACACAACAGGTGTACCACGATATATGAAGAGCCACGGGAAAAGATGGAAACCTCCCGGCCATTACAGAACATATTCTCACTGATACACTGACTGACACGGACACGTGACTGATAACCGGTGCAAGTATCTTGTATCCTGGATTCTGCATCCTGGATGACGCCAATAAAGGAGACTTTTTATAAGTATCATTGAGTCCTTCTGGTGTCACCGAGTGACGTATTTTGGGAATAATCAGTTTGACACCATAAAGTAGAGTTATCTGTATCAAATTACATTTAACAATTCATAGACCAATAGAGACAATTTAACATCATTTAACAAACTACCAGAAAAATGAAGTCCGGGCTGTAGATGTTGCTATATTTTACATTAAATTCAACATTGCATTCTAAAAGAGATTGTCAGCTTTCCTATCCATTGGGTCTTTGTGTTGGATAGCATTCTCAGAGATGTACTCTGTTTTTATCACAATCTTTGTTACCTTCAAGAGGACAATTCCATAATTTTGATTCCTCATCATTAAAGATTAGGTGGTTCCTAAACTCTTTGGATAAAGATATTGGGGCACATTTACTAAGAAGAGTGCAAACTGCACAGAGGCCGCCAGATTCTTTATTTGTGGCCCATTCTTCACAAATTCGGCTCCTTTAACATGGGCCATGCGACACACTTCTGTCAGGCGGGAATGTAACGGGGAATGTAACGGGGAATGTAACGGGGAATGTAACAGGGAATGTAACAGGGAATGTAACAATGTGTGAGCACATCAAAGAAAATGCACCCAGGACTTTTTCAGAAACAAGAAAAAAGGAGAAGTAACAAAGTAACCGGCATTAAACATAGGAAATACAAAATGGGCAGGCGCGGGGGCAGTGGGCGGGCCCGGGGGCAGTGGGCGGGCCCGGGGGCAGTGGGCGGGCCCGGGGGGCAGTGGGCGGGCGCGGAGGCAGTGGGCAGGCGCGGAGGCAGTGGGCAGGCGCAGCAAGCTGCCGGCTGTTTAGTGGCTTCATCATTATCCACCATTCAAATCCCAGAGGCAATTTCTGTACCTGGTTGTGCTCAAAAATAAAAATTCATCTGTGATGTTAAATATCTTTGTGTAGAAAATTCCAAAGTGTTTAACTGGTTGGTGACATTGAAATCGATTGTCCCCGTTAGCGGCCTGTTACTGCATTAGGACGTTCTATTTCGTCCTTCTGATCCACAGCATGAGAAGGCTGTTACATACTACCTGGACCATGTTGTGTTTGCCCAGCAGGGAGATCTTTCCTTGCCAGGCAGTTTAACCCCTGCAACCCCCCCCTGCAGTCACGGGGGTAATAACAAGAGCACCTGTGACTGGTGGTGCTGATCAGAGCAGCACTGGGTCTAATTAGACCCAGCAGCTCTTATTAACTTTTTAGAGCCGGACGGTCACGTGACCAACAAGTCAACATAGCCGGCGCCGCTCCTCTGTGTATTACGCTACTTCCCTTGGATCTCCAGGTGTCTCTGACAACCGGAGACCCTGTCTGAAGATGCTGCCGCAGACTTCGGACCTGCGCCCACTAAAGTCAAAAGTCAGTGGGCATACACAACAGGTGGCACCAGCAAAGCCCAACAATAACCACTGATCTAAATATGTAATCAAAAGCCAGCACCCCCCTCTCATGGCCTGAACTTTCTTATCTGTACATGGTTTTGTGCTGATCTTTGAATTGTGTGTCCATCCATTATTGTGTTTCACCCTTCTTTTTGTTGTTATCTTGCATTTGTATGGACTTGTTAAAAGATTTGATTAGCTCACCATTTAGAATATTCATCTCTGTACATTGTTGTATATTATATTGTGGCCAGTAGGGGGAGCTGGAGTTCCGGGAACAGTGCACATTATCATGTGTTCAGCACTTTCCCGAGGATGTCATTCATTTGTGACTTTGTTCACAATTTTTAAAGGTTTTTAAGTATGTTTTGTGGTGTATTTTATTATATACAAAGATATTATTTGCTTGATCTATTTTTCATGCCTCTGTCCTTTTTGTGGTCTTTGATAAAAGATGCAACAGACGCCTGAACTTACCTTGTAAAAAAGGGGTCGCATCTCGTCCATAAGACTTTTCTTCTCACAAGAGGATATCAATGCAATCTTTGCAGATTTGCAGGTTTCTTATAATCACCTTGAAGCTTAGAAATACAGATATTAAATTTGCATGAAGAAACCTTCTTTAACCCTGATCGGTTACTATGACAGCCTTGGGTCATACAAAGACCTGAGGCTGTCATAGTGACTGATTGCTGTCCTCCGATGACCTCACAGGGGGCGGCAATTGAATCCAATATGGGGGCGTCCATGCTTATCCAATATGGCAGTGTTAACACCCATGATCGGTACCAGCATTGACCACAGGTGTTACCAGTGGGTGTTTGCTGCAATATATACAGCAAACACCCACTTATTATGGAGAGGGCCCTCTCCATACACCTGCAACAGATGCATTAGTGAACTTATTAGGCAAGATGCACAACCCTCAAAGAGTCTCTCTACCAGTCAAAGAAGTACCAAATCCAGGCAGTTTACAGGGCAGAAATGGGGAGACGAGAAGAAGATCTCAGAGCAAGCCCACAACTGCATGTAAGCTTACCGCTCCTGGACCAGGCTCTTATTTTGATGTCACTTTCAGTGCACCTCGCGCTAGTGAAAGCCGTCATTGAGAAATGACAGCGTTGGATGGATACACCTTGCCAGCCTGACCAGAAGAATACCCGGGTGTTCTGCAGCAGAGCCGCATACAGAACAAGCAGCATTCACGATAAATGCAAAAGAGGAAGCCCCGAGAGCAATGATTGAAGCCTGGAACTGGCAGGATAAAAGATAATAATCCCGTACCTGCAACATAGCGTTCCCTCCCCACTTCCAGGAGAAAACCTCTATGACAGTGTTATTCCTCATGCATAGAGACTGGACGACTAAACAAGGACTGTGACCCTTTAACAGTATATATGAAAACAAAGGACAGATAACGCTGAACCACGTAAGATCTTAGAAATACTTTTCTTATTTTAATTAATACAATGTAAAAAAACATTGGATTATATAATGTGAATCTACAGACAGTCCCCAACTTTATATATTATTTCTATTTCTAATTAATCTCTCTGAACTTCCGATCTGTACCGGGTATAGGAGCAACCTCTAGGGGGGGCTGTCATGGTGGACTCATAGAAACCGAATTACCAGCAGGTCCAATTCCATTCTTTTTTTTTTAATTATTGTTCTATGACAACCCAAAATTTTAAAATCCAATTGTCACCGGGTCAACATTTTTTGTCTGGAGTCCCATTTCCATAATATGCCTTTTCCGACTTAATTACAATTTCGACTTAAGAAGAAACCTACTGCACCCATCTCGTAGCTGGAGACTGTCTGTATTTTAAATTTACCAAAGTTGATACTCGGGTCAACTATTTCTATAGTGCAATTAGTAAAATAGAATGTACAGGAGAGCCGGGCACTATGCAGCGACTCTGTACAGGAGAGCCGGGCACTATGCAGCGACTCAGTACAGGAGAGCCGGGAACTGTGCAGCGAGTCTGTATTGTGTGATAAGTACAAGAAAGGTCCTTGTAGTAACAACAATACATGGACACAACAGCACCCCTGCCCCTGTACGAGGTACCAGTACAGCAGCCCCCAGGCTTGACTGTATAATGGTCTATAATAAGTACATGGGATGGGTTGACTTGTCGGACCAGGTCTTCAGCCATATATGGCCCAACGGAAGTCGAGGGTGTGGTACAAGAAGCTGTCGGGCAAATCATGCAGATAGCACTATATAATGCTTACTTGCTACATCGATGTGCCGGCCAGAGGGGAACTTTCCTGGATTTTCAAAAGGTGGTAGCCAAAGATTTGATTTTTGGAGACCAGGAAGGAGGGAGCTCCAGTACGTACAAAAGTCAAGCTTAGTGCCTAACTTAGTGAGCTCTCCCTTCACCACCCTGTCCATGCAAGACTGTATCATCCCCTCCATGCGGTCCTGCTGCCTGGTGTCTAAAGAGACCCGTAGCAATCGTCTGCAGTGAGGGGCTTATTATGTCCATCGGTGGAGATGGCAGGTACCGGGGGAAGCGGGTCGGAAGATCTCCGGTAAATCCTGGGAGGGTGCCGCCGTCTCACACGTCTGATCGTGGGCTTTGATTGCAGAAGATGGTGGCCACGCAGTCCCGGCTGCAAGAGGTGAGCTATAGAGGGTTGATTTCCCCCGTTCTTCAGTTTGCGAGAGCCTCTCAAATGCATTGATTCGGTGCAGGGTTACCTGCAGTGCTGTTTCTCCCGTTGTGGAGGATTATTTAGCTAGGTTATAGCTAATTATATCTTAAGTGGCCCAGTCGGAGTGTGGAGCTCTGGATTCACACGTCCGCCATGTCGAGCTGGTTTATTTTGGATGAAATGTTTTGCATTTATTCATGAAAAAGTTTGAAATTTTGTGAAAATGTAAAAAATCAGCAATTTTCTGATTTCTAAGTGTTATACTCATCATACAGGTAGTCCAACCTCCCATATAGGTTACTAACCAACATTAACCATATCATATGTCTGCTTTATGTTGAAGTCATTTTCTTGTTATTTTATTTTATTAGGATGTTAGGAGGCTTGAATGATTTTGTAGAATAAAAATGCATTTGGAGAGAAAAATTATCACCATATTCTAAGAGGCGTAACATTTCAATTTTTCAGTTAAATGATCTGTATGAGGGCTTATTTTTTGCGTGATGAATTGTACTTTTTACTGAATCATTTTAGCTCAATTTTGTTGGTTTGGATAAACAAAAATCCAAATTCTTTCCATGTTTTTTATCTATATTTTTTTATATTTATTTTTACAGTCTTGACTGTATGGGTTGAAAAAATGATTTTATTTTATTGAAATGGTTGTTACCCACGTGGTGATATGTTATATGTGTGGTTCGTGTTGTGATTTTCACTTTTTTTTATTTGAAGGAGTTTGCCAATTTATGGGGCGTTTTGGGGACTTTTATTACTTTTTATTTAATTATTTGGATCTGTCATTGTCTGCTGCAGGCAGCTCTGGGGTCCTGGTCCGGACCCCGGGGCTGCCATAGAGAGGATCGACACCCCCTGAAACCTGCCAGTCATGTTTGACTTTGCTGTGTAAAGGGTTAAACAGCCGTGGGTTAAACAGCAGATATTGCGATTCCCGGTTATCGCATACAGCCGGGATCCCGCACTGCTGTTACCTTCACAGTTGTCGACCGGGATGTCGGGAATTAGGTATCAGATGACATAGAAGTTCTAGGCAGAGTACTGATCAGAACAGAAAGTGAATCAAACTTGAGACACAGGGAGATTTCTCAGGGCTTCTATGCCAGAAAACGATGTGAAAACTACCTGATCTCCATGTTATTTGGGCGTGATGGGGGTGTGGCTGGTGGCAGAGAGGGGAAGCCCCCGGGTACTCGCCACTAGCCATTAAGTTGCCTGGCAGTGTAGCTGCCGATTCGGGTGGCCACGGCCTTTGTCATACGCCCTGTGCATGAAGCGCCGGCTATGATAAACTGCAGCTATGCAAAATTATAGAAAATTACGATTTCATGTCATATAACATCCCGTGTTATTACTCCTGCATAGAGACTGGACTACTAATTTAGGCAAAACTTTCTTGAAACGACAAATACACTTTAAGAATATATTACAGGTCAGACCACAGCAAATCGCATAAGATCTTGAAGAAATAAATCTTTTTATTTTAATGAATAAAGTGTATAAAACGTTGCATTGTATAATGTGTATGTTTTAACGTTAGCAAAGTTGACAGTCTATAGTGCAATTAGTATAATGGAGAGATTCTTTATCTTCATACACACACAAAGCTTCGCTATTCCTTTGGCTGGATTTCTTCAGAGCTTGGCTTTGCTAACATTGGCCCAACACTCTGGATATCTGTCAATCAAACGCTGAGCTTCCCTCCAGCCAGACATGAGGGCCCCATGAGTCGTGGAATAGAAATTTCTTTCTGTGGCCTCTCCAGCAAAAAGAACCTGCATTGGCTAAAGAAGACAGATAGTTATATCATATGCTTTTCCATTTTTCCACGGTTCGCACACAGCCTCATTACTTTCTATGGGCTTATGCATACTACAAAATCTTTCACCTCCTCATTACTTTCTATGGGCTTATGCATACTACAAAATCTTTCACCTTGAGAGCTTCCTGATCTGTGGGCAGCGGCTCTGCTAAGTTTTCCACATCAATGCCGGAGCTTCCCACCGCGACGTAGCTGTAGGAGCCCCCGGTGTATGGCTGGCTGTGCCACTGAGAACGCACAATGCCGATGGGTGGAGGGAGCTCAGGGTCTGTACAGGAGAGCCGGGCACTATGCAGCGACTCTGTACAGGAGAGCCGGGCACTATGCAGCGACTCAGTACAGGAGAGCCGGGAACTGTGCAGCGAGTCTGTATTGTGTGATAAGTACAAGAAAGGTCCTTGTAGTAACAACAATACATGGACACAACAGCACCCCTGCCCCTGTACGAGGTACCAGTACAGCAGCCCCCAGGCTTGACTGTATAATGGTCTATAATAAGTACATGGGATGTGTTGACTTGTCGGACCAGGTCTTCAGCCATATACGGCCCAACGGAAGTCGAGGGTGTGGTACAAGAAGCTGTCGGGCAAATCATGCAGATAGCACTATATAATGCTTACTTGCTACATCGATGTGCCGGCCAGAGGGGAACTTTCCTGGATTTTCAAAAGGTGGTAGCCAAAGATTTGATTTTTGGAGACCAGGAAGGAGGGAGCTCCAGTACGTACAAAAGTCAAGCTTAGTGCCTAACTTAGTGAGCTCTCCCTTCACCACCCTGTCCATGCAAGACTGTATCATCCCCTCCATGCGGTCCTGCTGCCTGGTGTCTAAAGAGACCCGTAGCAATCGTCTGCAGTGAGGGGCTTATTATGTCCATCGGTGGAGATGGCAGGTACCGGGGGAAGCGGGTCGGAAGATCTCCGGTAAATCCTGGGAGGGTGCCGCCGTCTCACACGTCTGATCGTGGGCTTTGATTGCAGAAGATGGTGGCCACGCAGTCCCGGCTGCAAGAGGTGAGCTATAGAGGGTTGATTTCCCCCGTTCTTCAGTTTGCGAGAGCCTCTCAAATGCATTGATTCGGTGCAGGGTTACCTGCAGTGCTGTTTCTCCCGTTGTGGAGGATTATTTAGCTAGGTTATAGCTAATTATATCTTAAGTGGCCCAGTCGGAGTGTGGAGCTCTGGATTCACACGTCCGCCATGTCGAGCTGGTTTATTTTGGATGAAATGTTTTGCATTTATTCATGAAAAAGTTTGAAATTTTGTGAAAATGTAAAAAATCAGCAATTTTCTGATTTCTAAGTGTTATACTCATCATACAGGTAGTCCAACCTCCCATATAGGTTACTAACCAACATTAACCATATCATATGTCTGCTTTATGTTGAAGTCATTTTCTTATGTTATTTTATTTTATTAGGATGTTAGGAGGCTTGAATGATTTTGTAGAATAAAAATGCATTTGGAGAGAAAAATTATCACCATATTCTAAGAGGCGTAACATTTCAATTTTTCAGTTAAATGATCTGTATGAGGGCTTATTTTTTGCGTGATGAATTGTACTTTTTACTGAATCATTTTAGCTCAATTTTGTTGGTTTGGATAAACAAAAATCCAAATTCTTTCCATGTTTTTTATCTATATTTTTTTATATTTATTTTTACAGTCTTGACTGTATGGGTTGAAAAAATGATTTTATTTTATTGAAATGGTTGTTACCCACGTGGTGATATGTTATATGTGTGGTTCGTGTTGTGATTTTCACTTTTTTTTATTTGAAGGAGTTTGCCAATTTATGGGGCGTTTTGGGGACTTTTATTACTTTTTATTTAATTATTTGGATCTGTCATTGTCTGCTGCAGGCAGCTCTGGGGTCCTGGTCCGGACCCCGGGGCTGCCATAGAGAGGATCGACACCCCCTGAAACCTGCCAGTCATGTTTGACTTTGCTGTGTAAAGGGTTAAACAGCCGTGGGTTAAACAGCAGATATTGCGATTCCCGGTTATCGCATACAGCCGGGATCCCGCACTGCTGTTACCTTCACAGTTGTCGACCGGGATGTCGGGAATTAGGTATCAGATGACATAGAAGTTCTAGGCAGAGTACTGATCAGAACAGAAAGTGAATCAAACTTGAGACACAGGGAGATTTCTCAGGGCTTCTATGCCAGAAAACGATGTGAAAACTACCTGATCTCCATGTTATTTGGGCGTGATGGGGGTGTGGCTGGTGGCAGAGAGGGGAAGCCCCCGGGTACTCGCCACTAGCCATTAAGTTGCCTGGCAGTGTAGCTGCCGATTCGGGTGGCCACGGCCTTTGTCATACGCCCTGTGCATGAAGCGCCGGCTATGATAAACTGCAGCTATGCAAAATTATAGAAAATTACGATTTCATGTCATATAACATCCCGTGTTATTACTCCTGCATAGAGACTGGACTACTAATTTAGGCAAAACTTTCTTGAAACGACAAATACACTTTAAGAATATATTACAGGTCAGACCACAGCAAATCGCATAAGATCTTGAAGAAATAAATCTTTTTATTTTAATGAATAAAGTGTATAAAACGTTGCATTGTATAATGTGTATGTTTTAACGTTAGCAAAGTTGACAGTCTATAGTGCAATTAGTATAATGGAGAGATTCTTTATCTTCATACACACACAAAGCTTCGCTATTCCTTTGGCTGGATTTCTTCAGAGCTTGGCTTTGCTAACATTGGCCCAACACTCTGGATATCTGTCAATCAAACGCTGAGCTTCCCTCCAGCCAGACATGAGGGCCCCATGAGTCGTGGAATAGAAATTTCTTTCTGTGGCCTCTCCAGCAAAAAGAACCTGCATTGGCTAAAGAAGACAGATAGTTATATCATATGCTTTTCCATTTTTCCACGGTTCGCACACAGCCTCATTACTTTCTATGGGCTTATGCATACTACAAAATCTTTCACCT